>CM019697.1:40262946-40495446 GCA_009760885.1 Achatina immaculata | reverse complement strand
GAGATGATGAGTCTTCCAACATCATTGGCGAAATATGGACACATCTGAGATATACTTGTATAACATTAATATGTGTTCTAATTATATATTGTAATGATGATGTATTGTAATGAAGATGTATTTGTAAAGAATAAGTGTTCTCTGATCGTACAGAGCTAAGATATATTATCTAGTCTCTACCACTGCTCGTCGCTTTCCTGATTGTCAGATGATAACTGGACACACTTCAGCTGCAGATGTCGCACAGATATTTTGTTCTGGGTGTGATGACACCGTCACGCTGCACATTCACCGCTTGTCTGTATCACTATACTTTACAGGACGAATAGTTTGCAGTGTTCTGTAGACCGAATAGACTGTACTCGAAACACTTGCTGACAGTTGACATCATCAGTCCACGAGGCAGTCTTGAGCTATGATTGACTGAACACAACCTGAAAATAAGTCCATGACGAGCAGCTTTCCAATGATAAAAGTTTACTCACATGTAGCCCAGCAGGCGATCGAATACACTTTCATAAGATGAAGTAAAAGGTTAATTCACTACTTCGATGCACATCTAGATCACAACTATGAAACACGTGAATTCGTTCTTGCTAATGTATGGTTACTATCCATTTCTATCTTCAGTTGTAGTCTATCATTCTGGTTTCGACTCTTGTATAGTTCTCACTAATCTGTAACTTACTAACTTTCTACACCTCTTCCCTTCGAGGTCTCTCTAACGAATTTTCTCTCTAGTCTCTGTTGAGCTCTATCTAGACCCCTGGTTGAGCTATATCTAGACCCCTGGTTGAGCTATATCTAGACCCTTGGTTGAGCTATAGACTAGAGAGAAAATTCGTTATAGAGACATCAAAGGGAAGAGGTATAGAAAGTTAGTAAGTTACAAATTAGTGAGACTCCTGGTTTAGCTCTATCTAGACTCCTGGTTGAGCTCTATCAGACCTCTGGTTGAGCTCTATCTAGACTCCTGGTTTAGTTCTATCTAGATCCCTGGTTGAGCTCAATCTAGACTCCTGGTTTGAGCTTTCTCTGCTTCTAGTCTAGTGGAGCCTCTCTTCTTGTTCTTCTCCTTTTCTCCTTTCTGATCTCAACAGTCTCTCCTCAACTGCTCTTTTTTTTTTTAACGAACATTCTCCCATTTGCATGTCTATTAATTCCGTCATTAACTTGTGCAATCCATCACCTAAGCCTTTGGTCATCTATTGGTCAGCCTGCTTTTTTTTTGTAACCTGACTAGACTCCAGGATAAGCTCCTGCCCTGACTATCTATTGGTCGGCGGCCTCTTCACGTGTCAAATTTTCATCAATAGATAAATAAACATGCCAATATTCTGTCAGTAATTCTGTTGCGTCCACTGTGATAATAGGTTTATTCAATTGTCACGGGGGGGGGGGGTATCATCCAGTCCACTGCCTCTTTTGTGTCTTAGATGTCACGGATTAGTCGTTCTCTATTTTGTCGCCTCTTCCTTGTGTCCTGCATTTCTACGTATTTACTTAGTTTGATCACTCTTCTCGGCTTCCTGCCATAATATGGCATACTAATACCGTGGGAGTTCCTCTCCCACCAGTTTTCAAATTTTCCATCCGGCTACCTTCGTTCTCTAGCTAGATCAAACTAATCAATAATAATCACAACTATAGTAATAATATCAATAATAACAATAATAATAGTAATAATAATAGTAAAAATAATAACAAGAATAGTATCTTAGATTACAAGGCACTATGCTACACTTGGACACAGCCAAGACTATACTAGGACAGCCGACTTCAGGTGAAAATATCTCTTTCTCTCTGTCCAATGGCATGTGTGTGCTGTAGGGATACGAAGTGTTACTGCCTCCATATTTACAAGCCACCACAGCATGCCCTCACCACCTATCCTCGTTGCCTTTGTTTTCCCAGGGAAACCCGAGGTGCCCCTTTGTGGAGGCTGGGTTGACTTCCGTGCTGGTCGATCCGAAAACATTACTCGTGAGTACAAAGTCGAACCATGGACCTTCTGATCGGCAGGCGACTGCTCTAACCACTGCACTACTGCTGCAACTGATGATATCCTGCACTATAAAATGCTCATAATATATGAGGACTTCTGACTTCATAAATATAAACTGTCATCTTTGAATATTCCGTGTTTCTGATCAGACCTACCCGTAGGATCAGGATAGGAAGTAGAAGCAGATGCGAGAACCATGTACCTTCACTCTGATGACAGGGAGCCAGATCTAGAGTGACACAGCACTTAAATAACAGAAGAGAAAGAAGAGAAATCAATGACTTCCGTAACAAAATAGCGCAGGAGGAAGACACCATTGCATATGAAAATATTACTAGCTCAACGTTATATCTTATATATATCTTATATCCTTCCCGTGCCGTTAAACGTCACACAGGGCTCCCAAAGTAGTTCGCCAATTTTTCCTCTCTTCGGCGAGTCTTTCAATCTCATCAAAGGATTTTATGCCTGTTAATTTGGCCTCTTTTAACAATGTCCTCTCAAGAGTTTCACGCGGTCTGCCTCTTTTTCTTCGGCCTGATGTGTTCCACTTGATGGCTTGTTTTGGGATTCTCTGATCATTTGTTCTCATCAAGTGACCAACATATGTCCATCTCCTTTTCCTGATCACCCATGAGACTGGTTGTTGTTCAGTCATCTGTCTTATCTCTGCATTGTTCTTGAATTCGTTCCACTTGATGCCGAGTATTTTCCTTATGCATTTGTTTTCAAAAGAGTCTAATCTCTTCTTATTTCTTTAGTTGTTTTCCAGCTTTGGCATGCATAAATGAGGGTGGATATTACATTTGAATTGAATAGTCTTAACTTCATTTTTGTGCTTATAACTTTTGAATTCCATATGTTCTCAAGATTCTTGAAGACTGATGCTGCTTTTGCAATTCTGATCCTAACTTTCTTTCTAGTGTCACCATCCTGGTCTATGTAGCTGCCAAGGTATGCAAATTGATTGACTTATTCAATATCTGTCCCTTCTATGTGTATCTTTCCATTTTGTTTAATGAGAATTTTCATTATTTTTGTTTTGTCCTTGTTAATTTCAAGTCTTATTTTGCTAGCCAGTGAAGACAGGCTATCTGTTTTTTTCGTGCATGGAATTCACATTGTTACTGATAAGAGTTATGTCTTCTAGTTGGGTCCCATGTACCCAGTCAATACCTGTGTTACCTGTGCAGCATTTTTTTCATTATGAAGTCTATTGTAATTCCAAAAAGTAAAGGAGACAGTATACATCCTTGTTTCACATCTGTTTCAATCTGGAACCATTCACTCATCCCTTCTTCTGTCTTGACTGCACAAACATATCCGTTGTAGAAGTCCCTAATGATGTTGACAATCGTACACGGTATTCCATATAGAGTCTCTGTGTATGCTATCAAATGCCTTTTTAAAGTCTATGAAGTTCAGAATTAATGGTTTCTGCTTTTCAATATGTTCTTCAAGTATTATTCTTAGAGTAAAGATCTGGTCGAGACAGCTTCTCCCTTTTCGAAATCCTGCTTGGATTATATATAACGTTATATGCAGAATTAATAACACTTTATTCCCTTTTATGAAAAAACTAAAGCTATAAATAACACGTAATACAAGGTAACACGTGTATGGCCTTAGGTTGTATATGTTGTTTGAGGAAGTATTCTGTATGTAAGGTCTTTTGTCAGTGGATTTTTTTTTGCTGTTGTTGTCGTTGCTGTTGCTGTGTTATTGTTATTGTTGCTGTTGTTGCTACTACTAGTATTATTATTGGTGCTGTTGCTGCTGCTCCTGTGTTGTTGTTGTTGCTGTTTGTTGTTCTTGCTGCTGTTCCTGTTGCTGTTGTTTGTTGTTGTTGCTTTGTTGTTATTGTTGTTGCTGTTGTTTGTTGTTGTTGCTGTTCCTGTTGCTGGTGTTATTTGTTGCTGTTGCTGCTTTTTGTTGTTGTTGTTGCGTGGTCCCCTAAAAAAAAACTAAACCGTTCGCAGCAAAAGCAAGGATGAAGTTACATTATCCGTGAAAGTTGTTCTGTTCTGATGATTCTGTAAGTACGAAGCTGTTGTTGATCTATGTAACCGATGCTGTGATGATGTTGATCTATGTAACCGATGCTGTGATGATGTTGATCTATGTAACCGATGCTGTGATGATGTTGATCTATGTAACCGATGCTGTGATGATGTTGATCTATGTAACCGATGCTGTGATGATGTTGATCTACAAAAACCACTTGGATGTCTGGTAAATTATGTCAGTGGATTTCTCAAATCAAGGCCCAAGAAACAAGTTTTTTATTAGATTGCCACGGCGAGCGCTACCCCACCATGACGGAAGATAGTAACTTCACTAAAGGCAAGACTACCCTGACCTAGTCTGCTGGCCTGGATAGCCATCACTTTAACCTGGCCACACAGATAGAACCCGATAGTGTCTTGGGATTAGATTCTAACAAACGTTATGTTTTCCTGAATATAGTCTCTGTTTTAGGATAGAGGAGAAACACAGGGTCAGTGGCATCTTAAGAGTCAGGTCTCCTGGGTTTTAACCCAGACTCTCTCCTCCTTTCATCATAAACAGGACTTGGGCACTCTTGGAGCTACCAGAAAGAGTTTTCATAACGAGAAAAATGCTTATCTGTTAGGGGAATGAATCCAAGAAATAAGGAGAGTTATGTCCCTTGTGTATCATTTGTTTCACGCTGAATTTACATGTAACGTTTGTTACACAGATTCTTTCCACATCTTTTAACACGTTTCTTTTCATGTGGCTCGCCCTTCTCTCCTCACTGAGATCTGTAACAAACAGACGGTTGCAGCAGCAGCAAGAATTCACTGAGTTATTTGTAGTGTATTAACACAACATCAACATAAAGTTTAAGAAATTAAGAAAAAAACTGTATCTATTATGGTTACACTTTTTTTGAAATCGATACTTTGCTTAAGACCTAATTTAGGAAAGTGGACTTTTCTAACTATATAAAATGATCGAAATAGTCCAATTTTTTAAATTTATTGCGTGTATTACCAGAAAACAAGTTCACAGATATTTAATTCTGCAAATCTTTTGTCGTACATTCATATCTCATCTCTTACAGGTTACTTCATGCCCTACATTCATATCTCCTCTCTTACAGTTTACTTCATGCTCTACATTCATATCTCCTCTCTTACAGTTTACTTCATAAATGAGACCAGCTTGCTGTTCAGCAATGGCGGTAGGTAGCATATGACTGCTCCACGCTCTCACAGACATAGTGATTGTTATATCTGATGTGCAGCTGTATTTTTGGGCTGCCGGTTGAAAGTACTTGCATCTTGTCAGTGTTGTGGCTCTTCGCTGTTTTACCGAGTCTGGCGCGAACAGGAACGTACAAACATGTCATATGTGAAGCAGTGTTTTCATTGCTTTCAACATGGAGGTCGGTTGTGTGTGCCCGGCTACTGCGCTTAGTGCTGTGGCAACACTGTGAGCTCTGAACCTCGCATAGACAGCATTGATGGTTCTTAGATATGTCTATCCGACCAGTGGTGAACTATGATGATCTTTGTGTGTCCTGGTTCGGCTAGGCGCCTTAACTATGGAGTTCCTGCCGAGAGCGACACTGACTAGTTTCGCTGTGGACTGCTGTAGTTCCTAAAATGGCGTCATCGCTAGGTGACGTATCATCAAGGACTGATGCGAGGGGTCATCCATGAACAGTCTTTGCAATACTGACTGGAACAGGGAGTGGAGCGAATATGGGAGCATCTCGTTCGGGGTTCTGCTGAGCACCTAATACTGAATACTGGATGAGCGACATCAAGAAATATGAGAAATCAGATCTAGTTTATGATTGACATGACTCATCATCGTAAATTTACCCGATAAACTACTTTATCCATCCTCTTGTACCGTGAAATGTCCAGGGGAGATGCAGTTGTCGCTTTTCGGCCAAACTAGTGGCCTTAGTAACGGAAATGTCATAATTAGCGAATGTCTCTCTGATGCCGTCTATCCATCTCCTTCTGGGTCTTCCTCTTCATCTGTGTCCAGTAATTCTTTGGTTAAAGGCTCTGTGAGTGTGTCGTTCTCTTAAGTGACTGAACTAATTGAGTCTTTGCTTCTCTGTGTGTCGTTCTCTTAAGTGACTGAACTAATTGATTCTTTGCTTCTCTGTGCATCGTTCTCTTAAGTGAATTAACTAATTTATTCTTTTCTTCTCTGCGTGTCGTTCTCTTAAATGATTGAACTAATTGATTCCTTGCTTCTCTGTGTGTCGTAGACATGATGCAGTTCCTACCATCTGTCTTATGGTGTCATTTCTTAGCTTGTCAAACCTGGTGATGTTTGTTGCTTTCCTAAGACATCTCATTGCACACGTGGTTATTTTATTCTGTTGTTTTTTAGTAAGTGCCCATGTCTGGCACTGGTAGCACAGAGTTGGTAGGAATATGCTGTTACTTAATTCTCTCTTAGTTTGGGTGTCGGGGATAGCTGGTATGCAACAGCATTGACTCTTTTTGTTCTAACATCAATTTCTTTATCAATCTTTCCATCTTCTGTGAACATGCACCCCGAGTTACTGTACTTGAATTCTTTCATATGTTGTATGTTGTTGTCTTCAATATATAAATTAAACGGGCTTGATATTCTGCTATGTTTCATCTGTTTTGGCAATGTTGATTTTTATATCATAATGTTTACAACTCTGATGGATATTATCTGCATAATCTTGGAAGCAATTCAGGTCCTTGTGTGCTAAACTGGTCGCCTGGGAAGATTGGTTCGTTCAGTTCTAGTGGGTTTGGGTTTGCTTCTTTCGTTATTCTGTCCCTAGAGATCATAAGGAAGTTCTAGCAGAGGCTGGATACACAAGACAGATATGACAAAAGTCAGAAAAAAAGACAATCTAGATTATTAAGGCATGTTCTACGGCGAGGCAAGCTAGAATACATTGTGACAACGAGAAAGATAGAAGGCAAAAGATCGAGGTAGACAGAGAGAAAGAGAGAGAGAGAGAGAGAGAGAGAGAAAATGCAGGAGGGACTAACAAGATGGCACGGACAAAGAACACCAGCACAGCTTAAAACTAGCACCCGGAGCATGATAGCCAACGCCAGCCGACACACAGACAACACATTATAAATAGTAATTGTGAACAGTACAACTAAAATAATCTCACTGAACACGCCAACTTAAAAAAAAAACGTAAAAGAACAACTTTACTTTAAAACTTCAAAGAACAACTTTACTTGAAGACTTCAAAGAACAACTTTACTTAAAAACTTCAGTAAATGCTTTCACTTAAAACTTCAGTGAATCGTTGTTATAGAAACGCGGGAGGACTTCCCAAGCAGTGTGAAGGAGATAACCCACTTTTTAAAAATGCATTCACAAGTTTACAGTTGTCTGTTATTGTTTGGCACGGCCAGGAAAAAAAAATGTGTGCTGTTATAATATATTTCATTGTTGTTTGTACATCTTGTACGAGGGAGAATAAAAAAGTAGAGAATTGTACATCTTGTCATTCTTTCATTCATTTGCATGTCCCTTGCGGAACTTTGCCTCCCCAACAGCACTCCTGTAGGCCTCTCGATTGTGAGAAAGATGGCCTACTGCTGATGCATCAACCATTTACAGCCATCTTCGCCTTGGTCTTCCTCTCTTTTTCCCATTATGTATCCTTCCAAGATGGTCTTCTCTAGATTATCATGACGTTTAATGTGTCCAAAATATTTAAGTTTTCTCTGTTTAATACTCTTTACTAGCCAGCCTTCTTCAATATTAAGTTCTTGTAGTATGGATATATTTTTGTTTTTTGTGTCCATGATAAAGAACCCTTCTGTAGCAATTACATTCAAAGGCATTTATGTGTTTCTCAGCTGTTTTGTTAAGTGTCCAGGTCTCACAGGCATATGTTCCGATGGGAAAGATGATTGCCCTTAAAAATCGTATTTTTGTGGTTCTGTCTGTTCCTCTCCACAGATTCTTTAGTTGTTTTACTTTCTGGAGAGCGATAGATGTCCTCCTCATAGATTTCCCTCATTGTATCTCCATTATTAGTTTGTAGTGATCCATTCCTTTTTCTGTTGTGGACAGTAATACTGTATCATCAGCATATCTAATCTCTGGTATTTCATAACCTCCAATTTTTATGGTATTGTAATATTCTTCGTTTACATCTTCTCTGACATTCCTCATTATATTTTCAGTATATAAGTTAAATAAGTAGGGTGACAATATGCACCCCTGACGAACCCCGTCATGTACTAGGGAGAATTTAAAAAAGTACAGGTAATCTGAAAATCACACTGTAACCACAACTGATAGAAGCTGATGCAGTACAACACGTTCACAATGGACAGTTCGAACACACAGAGAGCAGCGTTCTGCTCTTAATTTACTTGAAACCAAGGTCAAATAAACACGAACGCTCTGTTGCGGGATTGCGCCATCGTTGAACAACGCTCCGCTGTCAGATTTCTCCCAGAAGAGGGGTCGAAACCTGGTGACATTCACTGGAGGAAGCTGATTCGGTGTGGAAGTGAAAACAGCATAACTCGAAAAAAAGTTGAAACATGAAGAAGAGGAATATTTGAAAAGCAGCCGTGCTGTATCGTGGCCGAGACAGTGGAGGAAATACAATAACTGCGTTTTGAACGTGTTCCTCTTCCCATTTCCAGCCATGCGACCAACAAATCTCCAGTCCAGTTAGAAACTATACGCTTTAGCGTGTACACCTCTGACGATGAGATTAAGGAAACGGTACAGACCCATACTACTCCTAAATAATAAAGCTACTGGAACGATACAGGAAGTGCATCGTGGAACCGTGTGAGAAGGGAGATAACCGTTATATTTTATTTGCCTACAGTTACCGGTACTAAATGGTATGTTGACTTTACTTTTCGATTGTCCCCCCTAATATATGAAGCCGTTACTATTATTGTTTGTTGGGACCGTCTAGCTTATCTGAAGCCTTTATTTGTTCTTGTATGTTGGAAGCACACATAAACGTCATGATAATCTAGAGAAGAACGTCTTGGAAAGGTACATAAAGGGAAAAAGAAAGAGGAAGACCAAGGCGAAGATGGGTGCAAGACAACGTTGATGATCTGCAAATGGATACATCAGCAGCAGGGCATCTTGCTTACAACCGAGAGGCCTATGGGAGAGCTGTTAGGGAGGCAGAGTTCCGCAAGGGACATGCAAATAACTGACTGACTGTGTTTACAACTTGTTTAGATGTCTACGTTTACAGTACAGATCGATTCATGAAGATCCAGTCAGACCTTCTGTTTGGATGTCTATGCTTACAGTTCAGATTGATTCATGAAGATCCAGTCAGACCTTCTGTTTGGATGTCTATGCTTACAGTTCAGATTGATTCATGAAGATCCAGTCAGACCTTCTGTTTGGATGTCTATGCTTACAGTTCAAATTGATTCATGAAGATCCAGTCAGACCTTCTGTTTGGATGTCTATGCTTACAGTTCAGATTGATTCATGAAGATCCAGTCAGACCTTCTGGCCACACTTAAGCACCTTAGACACAAACCGCTTCTAAACATGAAGGATGTTCTAAACATGATGGATGTTCATGCAATGAAAAGTGATAACAATGTCTTTCTGCTGGCATAGATCTTTCAGGTCTGCTATTCTTCTACTATGTTCTGCTTTCATTCTCTTCTGCTCGTCTCATCATGTGAAAACATCAGAAAACTGATCAAGTATGGTCTCTTCATCCGCTAACCTGTCAAAGTTCACTCTTGTGAGCACATAAACAAGAATACTGACGCACGTGTTAAAGATCATGGGGTGGGACGTGGCAAAAGGAAAAAGTACTGCATTAGTTAAAGCACGTATACCAGCCAAGCTTCTCATATGGGACGTGGCAAAAAGGAAAATGTACTGCATTAGTTAAAGCACGTATACCAGCCAAGCTTCTCATATGGGACGTGGCAAAAAGGAAAATGTACTGCATTAGTTAAAGCACGTATACCAGCCAAGCTTCTCATATGGGACGTGGCAAAAAGGAAAAAGTACTGCATTAGTTAAAGCACGTATACCAGCCAAGCTTCTCAGGATCAGGGCTATGTTTTGAGTTGGTAGCTGAGGACGGACATGGGCAGCCTTTTTTTTTTTGTTCTGCAGGCTCTTTTTCGTTTACCTGTGGGCCGCACGCTTTAAAAGGTGCTAAATTTAAGAAACTCATACTTGCAAAACATACGGAATTTAATTATATATATATATATATATAAAGGAAGAGAAGGGTGTTATCAAGCTGTGCAACCAGGCGACTGTAATTCTACAACATAAACTCATTATTTTCAACGCTTCCAGCAAGTTATAAGGTTTATGAAGAAATTACCTAGGCTTGCTGCGGGCCATAGGGAAAAAAAAAACAATATTGCGGCGGGCCTGATGTGACCCCCGCGCCTATAGTTGCTTATGAAGTACAGTGAAGAAAGGAAGATTCATAAGCACTTGTAACATGAACTGTATATGAAGTGAAGAAGTAATGGCTTGAAGAACAAACGTAGAGTTCATCCACAAAGGAAGGCAGCGTCTAGATCCTGAAAGTTGATCAGGAAGAGACCTGAAGACAGACAATCAAAGAGCCACATCACAGAAATGAGAGGGTGTATTGAACAGAAGAAGTAATGAAAAGAAGAAATGCGAGGCATCAAATAGCTTTGCTTCATTACAGATTCTGTTCTAAAATGACAACAACAAAAAAAAAGACCTTCTGACTAAGTTAGCACACAAGCTTGCCAACATGCTCTTCCAAAGACACGGTATTTGCTTTTTGATCACAGGAGGTCGTGTTAAAAAGCATCAGTCAAGATGAGAGAGAACGAATGATTGTTTTGCTTGCACACGACGATCTTCTTCTTCATGTGACGTGTCCCTCCCAGAAGGTTGTCCCTCTCGCTGCCTCCCTGAATGCAGGGCGGTCCTCCGCAAGTTGACCAGCCTCTCGCAGTGACATACTTAGACCTTCCGTGATGTTCCGAGTCCATCTGCGGCAAGATCATCTCTTTTATCGGGCACTATGGCTACTAGTATGAGCCTCGTCAATCCAATGTGTCCCTTCATGTGGCCGAAGTATCTCAGCTTTTATTTTTCTTTCACTCTATTAGTGAATGTTGTAGTTCACACCGTTAATGTTTTAACTCTGACAAGAAAGTGAATGTAGCTCATACTGTAAAGTGAATGATGTAACTAGTGCCTGAAAACAGAATAGACATCGCTCATATCGTTTATAGTTTTCTACTTTCCTAAATGACGACAGCCATGACACCACTATGGAAAACTAGGTGAATGTCTGGCATTTGATCTAACAGAGTGAAAGTGAAGAACTGAAGAGAACTTCAAGTCACAGATATCTGACGGTGTTTATGTCCTGAAGTTGGCTGATACTATTCCAGGTACTGGCTAAGGTAAAACTGGACAACACTTAAACCACTCGGGGTTTGGTTAAGGTTAGCGCCTGCTGCAACTGTCCGAGCCAGTGACCTAATAGTTGTTACACCAGAATTAAACGGTTTGCTCGTATGTGTGCACGATCGTGTCAGCAGATGAGATAACTAAGCATTCCTGAGAGAGAGAGAGAGAGAGAGAGAGAGAGAGAGAGAAGAGGGAGAGAGAGAAGTAACACAACATTATGGAACGATGACTTCAAGATTTATGAGCACATTCTAACAGCAGCAAGCTCCGAGAGACTAAAACCTCCAGGTTTTATAACATTTATTTCTGCATGGACAGCTTCCTGCAGATGTATGGCTGGGCATAACTGTCACGCAAATATCGATCAGAACTGCCACGGGCAGGTACAAAGATCTGGATCACGATATGGGCTTATCTCGGCCACGATGTATTCTTAATGTTGTAGCTATCACATGGGTCCTGCTAAACAAACACTTTAGACACAGTAAACGCTTGGACACAAATGATCGCATGTTGCCATTCACAGACAACTGATTTCAAGATCTATTCTGACAAGAAAATGGAACTTTGTGGGATCACTTTCTCCATATTCTTGTTTCTAGCCTCTCCGCAGTGGATGTAATGTATTGGAGATCTTTACAATGTTCCCGCAGTTACCGTCACCTACTGCCTATATTAAGGCAGGTGGGCTTATCTGGACAGAACTAGAATATAAGATATATAAAGATTACAGTGTACGGACCTGATACACTTGTTCATCTCTCTAACGAGTATGTACACTTTTGAAGAGGATGTACTGATATGAGGATAGTCTGATAGTCCTAGCTTGCATCTATTTTAGTCATTATACAACTTAACATAAGCGTACAGAATTTTTTTTAATGAAACAAGATGTAAACAGAGCAGTCTTGGCTTGTACTGCAGCAATTTGCACGAAAGTTTGAAGTAAGAATATGTGAACCCTCAAAGAAAAGCACACTAAAACTAGCCAAACACCGAGTAAATTGCATAAAAATATACCTTTTATATATGTAACTACAAACCACATAGTACACTATTCTGATATACGTAATGTATAGTCCAGCTAACTAACACAAGTTAATGACTAATAATGAAACAGTTCAGAATATCTACAAAAGCTGTATCAACTTATTTCTGCAGAACACATCTGGGTCTGATCCAGTGGTTCCTTAACTATTTCAGACTGGTCCCCTTCCTTCCTGATCACATCTTTTGCCCGGCTGATTCTGGTGCCCCCCCCCCCCCCGTAGTTCTCTTTTCCCTCACATCCTGAATCTTTCCACCCTAGGGTGGTGGTACTACCCAGCTTGAAAACCACTGATGTAATCGAGGTGTGTAACCAGACCGAGTTGGGTGTATGTATACAGTTACACTATAAATATACATCAGCATCTTGTGTCACTTGTTTCTTGCATGTTGTAAGACCATACACAAGTAGCAATCAACCCTAGCTAAGAATGTGGCCGGCTAACAGGTGGCCCACAAATGACACAGCACTGAGATACACTTGCCTCAGCTTGTAACTGACTCTTGTGACAGAAACAGAAAAAAAAACACCCACAAACAAACAAATGCATATTTAAACAGTTAAAAATATTTCTAACAGTTAAAAGTTACTCTTTCTTTGAAGTTTATGGAAAAAATGATGCAATTTTTTTGTTGAGTTACTTTCATTTGGTCATCATTTTTTTTTAATGTGGAAAAACAAAAGGAGGAAGCGATTACTCAGTGAGTCTTGTCCTTCACCCAGTTAAAGTTTACATTTGTTAAGGAAACTTTGACACACGACTGAAGAAAGAGGGTTGACACACGGCTGAAGAAAGTTGACACACGGCTGAAGAAAGTTGACACACCGCTGAAGAAAGTGGGTTAACACACGGTTGAAGAAAGAGGTTTGACACACGGCTGAAGAAAGAGGGTTGACACACGACTGAAGAAAGTGGGTTGACACAAGGCTGAAGTGAGGGTTGACACACGGCTGAAGAAAGAGGGTTGACACATGGCTGAAGAAAGAGGGTTGACACACGGCTGAAGGAAGAGGGTTGACACACGGATGAAGAAAGTGGGTTAACACACGGCTGAAGAAAGAAAGTTGACACACGGCTGAAGAAAGAGGGTTAACACACGGCTGAAGAAAGAGGGTTGACACACGACTGAAGAAAGAGGGTTAGCACACGGCTGAAGAAAGAGGGTTGACACACGACTGAAGAAAGAGGGTTAACACACGGCTGAAGAAAGAGGGTTGACACACGACTGAAGAAAGAGGGTTAGCACACGACTGAAGAAAGTGGGTTAACACACGACTGAAGAAAGAAAGTTGACATACGGCTGAAGAAAGTGGGTTAACACACGGCTGAAGAAAGAAAGTTGACACACGGCTGAAGAAAGAAAGTTAACACACGGCTGAAGAAAGAAAGTTAACACACGGCTGAAGAAAGAAAGTTGACACACGGCTGAAGAAAGAGGGTTGACACACGGCTGAAGAAAGAAAGTTGACACACGGCTGAAGAAAGTGGGTTAACACACGGCTGAAG
Organism: Achatina immaculata; assembly: GCA_009760885.1. NCBI lineage: Eukaryota > Metazoa > Mollusca > Gastropoda > Stylommatophora > Achatinidae > Lissachatina > Lissachatina immaculata. The sequence continues at coordinate 40,481,466 of CM019697.1, read as the reverse complement.
AAAGAAAGTTAACACACGGCTGAAGAAAGAAAGTTAACACACGGCTGAAGAAAGAGGGTTAACACACGGTTGAAGAAAGAGGGTTCATAATGGTTTCTGATTTCATATTTACGGAGAAGTGCATGACAGCACAGACCAAGAAAACATCACATAGTAAGATGGCCAAGGAATGACACAGTAAGATGGCCGAGGAATGACATAGTAAGATGGCCAAGAAATCACACAATAAGATAGCAAAGGAATCGCACAGTAAGATGGCCAAGAAATCACGCAGCAAGATGACCAAAGAGTTAGATGGCGAAAGAAAAACCAAGTAAGATGGCCAGTTCTACAGACTAAGACTTACCATCTAAATTCTTATATCCTTCCCGTGCCGCTGAACGTCACATAGAGCCTGCATAGTATTTCGCCAGTATTTCCTGTCCTCGGCGAGTTTTTCAACCTCATCAAGGGATTTTATGCCCACTAAACTGGCCTCTCTTAACAATGTCCTCTTTAGAGTTTCACGTGATCGACATCTTTTTTCTTCGGCCTGTTGTGTTTCACTTGATAGCTTGTTTGGGGATCCTCTGATTTTTTCTTCTTATCACATGACCGACATATGTCCATCTTCGTCTGATCACCCATGAGACAAGTTGTTGTTTGCTCATCTGTCTTATCTTTGCGTTATTCTTGAATTCGTTCCACTTGATACCGAGTATTTTCCTTAGGCATTTGTTTTCGAAAGTAACTTGTCTATTTCTTGAGTTGTTTTCCAGCTTTCACATGCATAAATGAGGGTAGATATTACATCTGAATTGAAGAATCTTAATTTGGTTTTTGTGCTTATCTGAATGCCATATGTTCTCAAGATTCTTGCATTTCGAATTCTAGTTTCCTTTCTGGTGTCACCATCCTGGTCTATGTAGCTGCTGAGATATGCACATTGGTTTACTTCTTCAACAACTGTTCCTTCTATATATTTTTCCTTCATGGTTAAAGAGAAGTTTCATTATTTTTGTTTTTTCCTTGTTAATTTCAAATTCTATTTTACTAGCCAGTTAAGACATAGTATCTGTTTTTTCTTGCATTGATTTTACACTGTCACTGATAAGAGTTATGTCATCTGCTTCTTCTTCTTCGTTCACTTCTACCACCAAAACCGCACTGTGATCCTACTGAATTTACGCATGTGGTCCTCGTTAGGTCCCGTGGTCTCCTGTGTGGTCCCACACGAGATCCACGAGAGGACCACAAGGGGTTCAGAGTATCACAGGGCTTTAGCCTGTATTCTTGGTGGGTCTCAGAAGCGGGATTGCGTGACACCGTGGTTTTCGTTGCACTAGTTTATTCTAGAGTTGGACTTTCTCACCGGAAGACCTCGACGTGTCTAGGATATCAGTGCATCCCCGCTGGGTGAGAGGCGGTAGCCCACCCAGGCCAGAGTTGGACTTTCTCACCGGAAAACCTCGACGTGTTTTAAGATACCCGTGTATCACCGCCGGGTGAGAGGTGGTTGCCCATCCAGTCCAGAGTTGGACTTTCTCACCGGAAAACCTCAGCGTGATTAGGATACGCATACATCCCCGCCGGGTGAGAGGTGGTTGCCTATCTAGACTGCCCTGGTCCAATGTCTCAGACTTCAGCATTTTGCGGTCGTGGCCGCTACCCTTCCTAGTTGTGACCAGGATGGAGCTTTTGTCCAGGAGGATGAATCCTCGCCACTAGTGACTTCCACCCTGGGTTGAGCCGGTTTAGGCATATTATCCCAGTATGGGCGTGTTTGGGACGTGACCGACCTCTAGAGCAGAGGTACTGTGACATGCATAGCCTTCAAGATTCATCCCTGGTGTGAGCCGGTTTAGGCAAAATTCACCAGTATGGGTGTATATCAGGCGTGACCGACCTCTAGAGCGGAGGTGGCATGACATGTCTAGCCATCAAGTTCCACCCCTGGTGTGTGCCAGTTTAGGCATATTTCACCAGTGTAGGTGTATTTCGGACGTGGCCGGCCTCTAGAGCAGAGGTGCCGTGGTATGTGTAGCTCTCGCAGCGATACTGCTGGACATACCGATTAAACTTCACTTTATCCTTTCCACCACCTTTTCACATCGGCACCGCACAGCAACCTTTATTTCTTTTCCGCATTTTCTTCCTTGACAGGGAGGAGCTTCACTCCACGCGCGTCATTCGAAGAGTCTCGCCAGCAGTGTCTTAGCCTCTGGGACAAGCCGGTTCATGCATTTCACCTGATATCACACAATAAGATAGCAAAGGAATCGCACAGTAAGATGGCCAAGAAATTACATAGTAAGATGGCCAAGAAATCACGCAGCAAGATGACCAAAGAGTTAGATGGCGAAAGAAAAACCAAGTAAGATGGCCAGTTCTACAGACTAAGACTTACCATCTAAATTCTTATATCCTTCCCGTGCCGCTGAACGTCACATAGAGCCTGCATAGTATTTCGCCAGTATTTCCTGTCCTCGGCGAGTTTTTCAACCTCATCAAGGGATTTTATGCCCACTAAACTGGCCTCTCTTAACAATGTCCTCTTTAGAGTTTCACGTGATCGACATCTTTTTTCTTCGGCCTGTTGTGTTTCACTTGATAGCTTGTTTGGGGATCCTCTGATTTTTTCTTCTTATCACATGACCGACATATGTCCATCTTCGTCTGATCACCCATGAGACAAGTTGTTGTTTGCTCATCTGTCTTATCTTTGCGTTATTCTTGAATTCGTTCCACTTGATACCGAGTATTTTCCTTAGGCATTTGTTTTCGAAAGTAACTTGTCTATTTCTTGAGTTGTTTTCCAGCTTTCACATGCATAAATGAGGGTAGATATTACATCTGAATTGAAGAATCTTAATTTGGTTTTTGTGCTTATCTGAATGCCATATGTTCTCAAGATTCTTGCATTTCGAATTCTAGTTTCCTTTCTGGTGTCACCATCCTGGTCTATGTAGCTGCTGAGATATGCACATTGGTTTACTTCTTCAACAACTGTTCCTTCTATATATTTTTCCTTCATGGTTAAAGAGAAGTTTCATTATTTTTGTTTTTTCCTTGTTAATTTCAAATTCTATTTTACTAGCCAGTTAAGACATAGTATCTGTTTTTTCTTGCATTGATTTTACACTGTCACTGATAAGAGTTATGTCATCTGCTTCTTCTTCTTCGTTCACTTCTACCACCAAAACCGCACTGTGATCCTACTGAATTTACGCATGTGGTCCTCGTTAGGTCCCGTGGTCTCCTGTGTGGTCCCACACGAGATCCACGAGAGGACCACAAGGGGTTCAGAGTATCACAGGGCTTTAGCCTGTATTCTTGGTGGGTCTCAGAAGCGGGATTGCGTGACACCGTGGTTTTCGTTGCACTAGTTTATTCTAGAGTTGGACTTTCTCACCGGAAGACCTCGACGTGTCTAGGATATCAGTGCATCCCCGCTGGGTGAGAGGCGGTAGCCCACCCAGGCCAGAGTTGGACTTTCTCACCGGAAAACCTCGACGTGTTTTAAGATACCCGTGTATCACCGCCGGGTGAGAGGTGGTTGCCCATCCAGTCCAGAGTTGGACTTTCTCACCGGAAAACCTCAGCGTGATTAGGATACGCATACATCCCCGCCGGGTGAGAGGTGGTTGCCTATCTAGACTGCCCTGGTCCAATGTCTCAGACTTCAGCATTTTGCGGTCGTGGCCGCTACCCTTCCTAGTTGTGACCAGGATGGAGCTTTTGTCCAGGAGGATGAATCCTCGCCACTAGTGACTTCCACCCCTGGGTTGAGCCGGTTTAGGCATATTATCCCAGTATGGGCGTGTTTGGGACGTGACCGACCTCTAGAGCAGAGGTACTGTGACATGCATAGCCTTCAAGATTCATCCCTGGTGTGAGCCGGTTTAGGCAAAATTCACCAGTATGGGTGTATATCAGGCGTGACCGACCTCTAGAGCGGAGGTGGCATGACATGTCTAGCCATCAAGTTCCACCCCTGGTGTGTGCCAGTTTAGGCATATTTCACCAGTGTAGGTGTATTTCGGACGTGGCCGGCCTCTAGAGCAGAGGTGCCGTGGTATGTGTAGCTCTCGCAGCGATACTGCTGGACATACCGATTAAACTTCACTTTATCCTTTCCACCACCTTTTCACATCGGCACCGCACAGCAACCTTTATTTCTTTTCCGCATTTTCTTCCTTGACAGGGAGGAGCTTCACTCCACGCGCGTCATTCGAAGAGTCTCGCCAGCAGTGTCTTAGCCTCTGGGACAAGCCGGTTCATGCATTTCACCTGATATGACTGCACTCAGGACGTGGCTTCGCTTTATCCTTTCTACCACCTTTTCCGCAGTGATGCTGCGCGGCAACCCCATTTGCACCTTTCTTCATTGGCCGGGAGGAGCACCGCTCCACGCACGGCAGCTGAAGAAAGTGGGTTAACACAAGGCTGAAGAAAGAAAGTTGACACACGGCTGAAGAAAGAGGGTTGACACACGGCTGAAGAAAGAGGGTTGACACACGGCTGAAGAAAGAAAGTTGACACACGGATGAAGAAAGTGGGTTAACACACGGCTGAAGAAAGAAAGTTAACACACGGCTGAAGAAAGAAAGTTGACACACGGCTGAAGAAAGAGGGTTAAAACACGGTTGAAGAAAGAGGGTTCATAATGGTTTCTGATTTCATATTTACGGAGAAGTGCATGACAGCACAGACCAAGAAAACATCACATAGTAAGATGGCTAAGGAATGACACAGTAAGATGGCCAAGGAATGACATAGTAAGATGGCCAAGAAATCACACAATAAGATAGCAAAGGAATCGCACAGTAAGATGGCCAAGAAATTACATAGTAAGATGGCCAAGAAATCACGCAGCAAGATGACCAAAGAGTTAGATGGCGAAAGAAAAACCAAGTAAGATGGCCAGTTCTACAGACTAAGACTTACCATCTAAATTCTTATATCCTTCCCGTGCCGCTGAACGTCACATAGAGCCTGCATAATATTTCGCCAGTATTTCCTGTCCTCGGCGAGTTTTTCAACCTCATCAAGGGATTTTATGCCCACTAAACTGGCCTCTCTTAACAATGTCCTCTTTAGAGTTTCACGTGATCGACATCTATTTTCTTCGGCCTGTTATGTTTCACTTGATAGCTTGTTTGGGGATCCTCTGATTTTTTCTTCTTATCACATGACCGACATATGTCCATCTTCGTCTGATCACCCATGAGACAAGTTGTTGTTTGCTCATCTGTCTTATCTTTGCGTTATTCTTGAATTCGTTCCACTTGATACCGAGTATTTTCCTTAGGCATTTGTTTTCGAAAGTAACTTGTCTATTTCTTGAGTTGTTTTCCAGCTTTCACATGCATAAATGAGGGTAGATATTACATCTGAATTGAAGAATCTTAATTTGGTTTTTGTGCTTATCTGAATGCCATATGTTCTCAAGATTCTTGCATTTCGAATTCTAGTTTCCTTTCTGGTGTCACCATCCTGGTCTATGTAGCTGCTGAGATATGCACATTGGTTTACTTCTTCAACAACTGTTCCTTCTATATATTTTTCTTCATGGTTAAAGAAAAGTTTCATTATTTTTGTTTTTTCCTTGTTAATTTCAAATTCTATTTTACTAGCCAGTTAAGACATAGTATCTGTTTTTTCTTGCATTGATTTTACACTGTCACTGATAAGAGTTATGTCATCTGCTTCTTCTTCTTCGTTCACTTCTACCACCAAAACCGCACTGTGATCCTACTGAATTTACGCATGTGGTCCTCGTTAGGTCCCGTGGTCTCCTGTGTGGTCCCACACGAGATCCACGAGAGGACCACAAGGGGTTCAGAGTATCACAGGGCTTTAGCCTGTATTCTTGGTGGGTCTCGGAAGCGGGATTGCGTGACACCGTGGTTTTCGTTGCACCAGTTTAGTCTAGAGTTGGACTTTCTCACCGGAAGACCTCGACGTGTCTAGGATATCAGTGCATCCCCGCTGGGTGAGAGGCGGTAGCCCACCCAGGCCAGAGTTGGACCTTCTCACCGGAAAACCTCGACGTGTTTTAAGATACCCGTGTATCACCGCCGGGTGAGAGGTGGTTGCCCATCCAGTCCAGAGTTGGACTTTCTCACCGGAAAACCTCAGCGTGATTAGGATACGCATACATCCCCGCCGGGTGAGAGGTGGTTGCCTATCTAGACTGCCCTGGTCCAATGTCTCCGACTTCAGCATTTTGCGGTCGTGGCCGCTACCCTTCCTAGTTGTGACCAGGATGGAGCTTTTGTCCAGGAGGATGAATCCTCGCCACTAGTGACTTCCACCCCTGGGTTGAGCCGGTTTAGGCATATTATCCCAGTATGGGCGTGTTTTGGACGTGACCGACCTCTAGAGCAGAGGTACTGTGACATGCATAGCCTTCAAGATTCATCCCTGGTGTGAGTCGGTTTAGGCAAAATTCACCAGTATGGGTGTATATCAGGCGTGACCGACCTCTAGAGCGGAGGTGGCATGACATGTCTAGCCATCAAGTTCCACCCCTGGTGTGTGCCAGTTTAGGCATATTTCACCAGTGTAGGTGTATTTCGGACGTGGCCGGCCTCTAGAGCAGAGGTGCCGTGGTATGTGTAGCTCTCGCAGCGATACTACTGGATATACCGATTAAACTTCACTTTATCCTTTCCACCACCTTTTCACATCGGCACCGCACAGCAACCTTTATTTCTTTTCCGCATTTTCTTCCTTGACAGGGAGGAGCTTCACTCCACGCGCGGCATTCGAAGAGTCTCGCCAGCAGTGTCTTAGCCTCTGGGACAAGCCGGTTCATGCATTTCACCTGATATGACTGCACTCAGGACGTGGCTTCGATTTATCCTTTCTACCACCTTTTCCGCAGTGATGCTGCGCGGCAACCCCATTTGCACCTTTCTTCATTGGCCGGGAGGAGCACCGCTCCACGCACGGCAGCTGAAGAATCTCGCCAACAGCGGAACATGTCATCTGCAAAATCAAGATCTTCCAGTTGGGTCTTTTACCCAAGGAATGCCCTTTTACCTGTGCAGCATTTTTTCATTATGAAGTCTATTGTAATTCCAAAAAGCAAAGGTGACGGTATAAATCCTTGTTTCACATCTGTTTCAATCTGGAACCATTCACTCATCCCTTCTTCTGTTTTGACTGCACAAACATATCCACTGTAGAAGTCCTTAATGATGTTGATAATTTTAGATGGTATTCCATATATTCTTAAAATTCTCCATAATGAATCTGTGTATGCTATCAAATGCCTTTTTAAAGTTCAGAATTAATGGTTTTTGCTTTTCAAATATGTTCTTCAAGTATTATTCTTAGAGTAAAGATCTGGTCAAGACAGCTTCTCCCCTTTCCAGACTAAGATTGGATTAAATTTTTTTAAAATGTAATAAAAGTAGGAATTCCATCACTAATGGAGATGTGACCTGCCTTGCCCTGATGTGTCTGGATACATTCTGAAGCATGTCTATGCTTCACACGGAAATCAAAAACATGTGATGTTGAAGAAAACCTATGATGTCATTTTCCAACAGAAAACCTGATTTTATATTAACTGTACTACTGTTTATGGTTGAAAGACTAAGCAAAATAATAAACAACACAGACTCCTCACACAAAAATCCAATGGAATTCATTAATAATTAGTGTATAACAATACACGAAACCACTGCAGTAAAGCTGTGATAACAAAATGTATAAACTGATGTGTGCACATTAAGTAATAAAGCTGTTCCTACTTTCTTCCTAGTTTATACATTGGAAGTCATGAAGCTACATGTGGACAAGCTTGCTGTTACCACAAAACAGAAGCCAGATATCACCTTATATCTAGAAATGTTATATCAGTCTTCCTGTTTTCTTTTTTTTTTTTTTAACTGGTCTGAAAATGAAATGAACAAACCTAACATACACTTATTTATGTGAACAAGACAATTATGCAATAAACCAATACTTCACCTCGTAATACGAAAAGGTAAAGAAATAAACATGTGAAGATTTGTCTACAAAAAAAAAAAAAGGACAACCATTGAAGGGAACAAAATTTTATTTACTGACATAAATTCATTACTTTCAGGCAAAAAGCATGTTTGTATGCCACATAGGGCTGCAGCATATTCTGATGCTGTGGCATAAACTCAGATACATATGTTCTGTCTCCAAGAATATGCCGGATACAAGTCAAATTTTCTTTATCTGATCACGAACTATTGACAATATATTTAACAATCTATCCAAAAATAAACTAAGCTGAAAACATAAACCAGTGCTTGATTAAAGATTATTTGAATATATCACATAAAAAAATAATACTATTATTAACAAAAAAACAAGAACTGTCCCAAGTACAAATAAAAGTGTGTCTGACTCTGAATAATGAAGACAAGTCAGAAGCTCCAGATATTAGTTTACAAATAAAGTTAGTTTCTGTACAACTGCTTATACATAAGTTCAGTTTAAAACAAAAAGAAAACAATAAAGTTGATAAAAGTTACTGTAGCTCTCTCTCTCTCACCCTATCTCCCATCTTCAATCTTTGCCTCAATCTCTCTCTCGCTTAATGTTTTTGTGTCTCTTTTATACACACCCACACTAACACAGAAACATCATTTTTCAAAATGTTTGTAGTGATTTTTTTTCTCATAGTTATAACTAATATATTCATCTTATTTGTCCATCAAAATTACTGGTTTTTGCTTTTCAAATATGTTCTTCAAGTATTATTCTTAGAGTAAAGATCTGGTCAAGACAGCTTCTCCCCTTTCCAGACTAAGATTGGATTAAATTTTTTTAAAATGTAATAAAAGTAGGAATTCCATCACTAATGGAGATGTGACCTGCCTTGCCCTGATGTGTCTGGATACATTCTGAAGCATGTCTATGCTTCACACGGAAATCAAAAACATGTGATGTTGAAGAAAACCTATGATGTCATTTTCCAACAGAAAACCTGATTTTATATTAACTGTACTACTGTTTATGGTTGAAAGACTAAGCAAAATAATAAACAACACAGACTCCTCACACAAAAATCCAATGGAATTCATTAATAATTAGTGTATAACAATACACGAAACCACTGCAGTAAAGCTGTGATAACAAAATGTATAAACTGATGTGTGCACGTTAAGTAATAAAGCTGTTCCTACTTTCTTCCTAGTTTATACATTGGAAGTCATGAAGCTACATGTGGACAAGCTTGCTGTTACCACAAAACAGAAGCCAGATATCACCTTATATCTAGAAATGTTATATCAGTCTTCCTGTTTTCTTTTTTTTTTTTTTAACTGGTCTGAAAATGAAATGAACAAACCTAACATACACTTATTTATGTGAACAAGACAATTATGCAATAAACCAATACTTCACCTCGTAATACGAAAAGGTAAAGAAATAAACATGTGAAGATTTGTCTACAAAAAAAAAAAAAAGGACAACCATTGAAGGGAACAAAATTTTATTTACTGACATAAATTCATTACTTTCAGGCAAAAAGCATGTTTGTATGCCACATAGGGCTGCAGCATATTCTGATGCTGTGGCATAAACTCAGATACATATGTTCTGTCTCCAAGAATATGCCGGATACAAGTCAAATTTTCTTTATCTGATCACGAACTATTGACAATATATTTAACAATCTATCCAAAAATAAACTAAGCTGAAAACATAAACCAGTGCTTGATTAAAGATTATTTGAATATATCACATAAAAAAATAATACTATTATTAACAAAAAAACAAGAACTGTCCCAAGTACAAATAAAAGTGTGTCTGACTCTGAATAATGAAGACAAGTCAGAAGCTCCAGATATTAGTTTACAAATAAAGTTAGTTTCTGTACAACTGCTTATACATAAGTTCAGTTTAAAACAAAAAGAAAACAATAAAGTTGATAAAAGTTACTGTAGCTCTCTCTCTCTCACCCTATCTCCCATCTTCAATCTTTGCCTCAATCTCTCTCTCGCTTAATGTTTTTGTGTCTCTTTTATACACACCCACACTAACACAGAAACATCATTTTTCAAAATGTTTGTAGTGATTTTTTTTCTCATAGTTATAACTAATATATTCATCTTATTTGTCCATCAAAATTACTGTCAATATTTAATCATTTTTCTGAGTACTATTTGAGATAAATATGTACGTACATCATCATTATTATCATCATCATTATTATTGTCATCATCATTATCATCATCATCATCATCATCTCTGCAGCTTCACTCCAGTGGCAGAAATTTAATCAGAGTTTACTGGTCAGTCACGGAAGATAATTCAGAACCATGAGAGACTATGACCAGCAACTTCCACTGACAGCAAATCTTCACCAGATTCACTTCTGTCTTCAGAGATTATCACTGCAGCTGGGCTGAACTCACTTGGATAGTGTCACTGACTCTTGCCTTCACATGATAATGAGATGACCACAGCAGCTGGACTCACTTGAATGGTGTCACTGACTCTTGCCTTCACATGATAATGAGATGACCACAGCAGCTGGACTCACTTGAATGGTGTCACTGACTCTTGCCTTCACATGATAATGAGATGATCACAGCAGCTGGACTCACTTGAATGGTGTCACTGACCCTTGCCTTCACATGATAATGAGATGACCACAGCAGCTGGACTCACTTGAATGGTGTCACTGACCCTTGCCTTCACATGATAATGAGATGATCACACCAGCTGGACTCACTTGAATGGTGTCACTGACCCTTGCCTTCACATGATAATGAGATGACCACAGCAGCTGGACTCACTTGAATGGTGTCACTGACCCTTGCCTTCACATGATAATGAGATGATCACAGCAGCTGGACTCACTTGAATGGTGTCACTGACTCTTGCCTTCACATGATAATGAGATGACCACAGCAGCTGGACTCACTTGGATGGCGTCACCGACTCTTGCCTTCACATGATGAGATGACCACAGCAGCTGGACTCACTTGAGTGGTGTCACTGACTCTTGCCTTCACATGATAATGAGATGACCACAGCAGCTGGTCTCACTTGGATGGCGTCACCGACTCTTGCCTTCACATGGTAATGAGATGACCACAGCAGCTAGACTCACTTGGATGTTGTCACCGACTCTTGCCTTCACATGATAACGAGGTGACCACAGCAAAACTACAAGACTGTGTGGAAAACTGTCACATGTCACAGCAATATATTTCTGATGGCCACTCTTTCAAACTTGTCATGCATGTAAAACAGAATGATTATCTGTGATTTCATGACAGGCTAGGAAAGCATGAAGCTTCTAACAGTGATCTGCTATCTCTCTCTCTCTCTGAACCTTAAGTGCCCAGGGCACATGGGGCTTCCGCAAGGGTTTTCCACAAATGCCTGTCTTTCGCCTTTTTATCTGCTCTTGCCCAGGTGAGCCCTCTATTGCTCAACATCCTTTCTGTTGTTCTTCTCCATGTCTCTTTTGGTCTACCCTTACTTCTGCTCCCCTGTGGTGTCCATCTTAGTGCTATTTTTGGTAGTGAGTTGTCAGTCATTCGGAGCACATGTCCCAACCATCGCCAGCGTCTTTCCTCAATAATTGTTGTCAGTGGTTTCATCTGCATTTCTGGATCTGCTATATAGCTGCAATATTATGTCAGGAATGACTGACTGACAAATGTAAAGTTTTCAGATAAATATGTAAGTGAGATTTAAGTGGGGAGTCCACTCAGTTCAAGATGAAACTGCAGAATAAAGAGAGTACCCAGTGCTGGTCCTGTAGGCAGCAAGCTACTACTGTCTCTACCGATTTTTCTTACATACCAGAACTGTTCCACCAAATAAAACCAGACATGTTCAAGAAGTACCACAGCAACCAAAATGGATTTACGACTTCACCAGTTAATTAATACAACAATCATTAGAATTAGGTTATCATGATAAAGATGACAAACAGAAACAACTGGAAATGTAGGCACGGGTACGAATATTTCATACATCATGTTTCTTAAAGAAAGGCCACTGTGTTTCTCTGCGCTCGTAATGCCTGGTACTACACAGGAATATATGCATCGTGACATACATAAATCACATACCTACACATAAACATTAAAATAAAATACATATACTTAGATATACTTAACCACAGACAAATATTTTATACATGTAATTTCACATATTTATAAATCCGTAAGACATTTTATACAGGAAATTTTCACTGATTATAAACATAAGCATTAGACATAAATAAACTCTTAACCCCAAAAAAAAACATAATTCTCAAGGCCAGACCCAAAAACTTCATAACAATAATAATAATAATTGTTTTTTCTTTTGGAAAATAACAATGATTATTTTTTAACTTTCCTTGCAGCTTAAATTTCAAACTGCAGGCTATGGAACAAAACCATACAGGAAGTAGAGTTATGTGCTACCTTACAGCTAACCAAGTCACAGCCATCATACTTACGATATAAAATCACCACAAGAGAAGGAGGTGAACAAGCATGTCGCATCATCATTTGGTGAGTAGTACAGAATGTACTTAGTGTGTGTGACTGGCACCATCAAGCGGGTGTATACTTCAGTGGGTGTTGGAATGGAAGGCGGAGCACACATGAGAATGCCCAGAGTGTGGGCATGCTAGTCTCTGATTACAGAGATATAATGTATGTATGTGGGTGTATGGGCATATATGTACAATTCTATGCATAACTGAACAGTTATTACTGTACAACTTTTTTTTTTATGTTTTGTACTTCATTTTTTTGTGTGATTAATTTCCACACAGTTACTGTGCTAATTTGCATTCTGTTAGTATTTTAGGAATAATAAACATGTCCATTCATCTTGTAACATGTCACAGATGTGAAATATATCTAACATCTTGACCTCCCACTGTAATGACAAACATACAGCCAAATTAACTAATGTCTGGAAGCTTAGTTCCAGATATGGCGACATGACTAATATTAGTTTGCTTGCAATTTTTTCCATAAAGCTACTTATATGGCCTATGAGAGAAATAAAGAGTTAATAAAACAGAGAAAGAAATGTTGACAGGAATGTAAACAGTCCTGGGATAGAAGTATATATCAGCTATGAAGGCAGTGGAATGTTTTGAACACTGGCACACATGTGTAACAAAAAAAAAAAAGGCCAAACTTAATCCCACAAACAACAGCACAACAGAGCGGAACACAGTCCTATCAGGCAACACGTCTCAGCTGTATTGTCTCTCTCCTTGTGATGTTCCTCAACGTATATTCTGTTGAAATAAAGAAAAAAAAGTTGTTTAAAAGTATATGTTCTACACAATCCAGGACTCTTATATAATTCTGTGTGTATCCCTTTTTTAAATACATATTTTGTACATTTTTAAATAGTGGAAATTTTAAGAGTTTTCCATCATCACTCTAAAGATATCCATTATGACAATAATAAATCTGTCTTAATAAAACAGTTCTTATATAAGAATTGAGGAATCAAAACTCAAACTAAAACTTTACTACTACCTCCATTAATTACACCAAGCTAACATATCAGATTCTGCTGTGCAAGTTAAGTCATTTTAATGTGCAGCTTCAGTCTTTCTGCTAGTTCTATTTATACTGTGTTTTTAACAATACATTTATGTGTGTGTGTTCTCTCCCTTTCTCATGTTCTGTGCATGTCTGCCATTCTCTTTAGTTCTCTAGCTCCTCTTCTCTCCCCTGCATTTATTTCTCCACAAAACTGCCACCAATAAAGTAATGGACCATTAATCATAAAGCAGCAACACAGCAGCTGTGGGCCATACTTGACACCCAACTCCAGGTTTTTAACTGCTAATAGCCCTCTCCTATATGCTGAATGAGGTCGTGGTGTTTTCTCTGTTCTTGAAGGGTGTCTACACCCAGTTTAGCTCAGACTATATTAAAAACTGTATATACTGGCAGAACTTGCTTGAAACACATGATTTCTTCCATCTCCATGGAGGTAGAAGAGCAGACATTGTTCTGGATGGTGAGTGGGTTACAGAAGTTGATCTGAGCAGAGCCCACATGAAAGTTTTTCAAACAAACATCACCACTAAAAGGAACATTCCAAACCCTACCTCAATAGTAGGAATGAAAATGTGCTGTATCCTGTTTCTGGCAGCAGCATAAATGGTGAGACAGGGTCTTGGCCAGTTTTAGTTTTGCAATGTTTGTTTCCAGATTGCATCATCAATCTAGCACAGCCATCTTTGCTCCTTACTTTTTGAAGTAAGATTGGACCAGTGCACAAACCAGCAACAAACAGCCTATCACTCTAAACTTCCATCTGTTGCACTGCCCTACATTATGCAAAAATGTAATCATCCAAGGACTACCACAAACATACTTTTACTGCAGCCCCTCTCAGCACAAGTCAAAACTTTAAAGTGCTTACACTTACTGTCTGTGTACTCAGATCTATACATGAAAATGTCTAAAACAATTTTCAGGGCAAGTCAAACTTAATTTTACTCTTTAAAAAAAAAAATCTAAATCACATGGTATAAAGTTGTAGCAGAGGTACGTTGCGTCAAGTCACTGTAGATGGATATATGCAGAAGCACATTGACCATTTTGGAAATATGACATGAGCAGACCAGATCATGCTTCCTTGGAAGTATGTACGAAAGAAAAACAGAAAGCAGTTATTAGTTTCTTGAGGAGTGAATGTGAGAAACCTGTAAATATTCATCGCACAACAAAGAGGCAGTGCAGGAACATGTGTGTCTTGCTGCAGCAGGCATATGAATGTCACAGGAAGTTTAAAACTGCGAAGTCAAATCTGACAGATGCAGCTTGCTTTGACTGGCCTCACACTGCATAAAGGCTCAATGATAAGCTGAAGGGGAATGAATGATACAGAAAACCTGGCAGGTTACATCTGATGATGTGATGGTTTGCTGCACTGCATCATTCATGAAGTGCTGCAATGCTAAGCCTCCTCCAAGTTGGCACCAAAACAACTCATCTCTGACCTAGAAGTGCACAGTGAAACATTCACAATAACCCACAACATGCACTTTCAGGTGCACAGTGAAACATTCACAACACTCCACAACATGCCTTTCAGGTGTAGCATCTTAAAAATCACAGCTAAGTGCTCCTCCTTTTTTTTCTGATTTTTCTCCATTATTTGTTGTATAATCATTCATGTGAATCTATATTTTATCTTCTTTCTCTATTTCTTTGTCATGTAGGTTTTTGTATGATTAAGGTGTAAACTGAAAGATTACAACTGTGTGATCATTAATTAATAAAGCTGTTCATACATTTGTTTTAAATAGTTTTGTTACATGGCTTTACTGCAGTGACTTTGTGTATACTTATATAATTAGTTTTATACTCGTATATACTTATACAAAAAACTATTCATGTTCACCATAAGGATATTTGTTAAACTCTTTTATGAAGTTTTAAAGCTGGTGCGCTATCGCTGAAGACAAATGCTCGGCACATTAGTTCCAGCCAGAGACAAAGCAAGCCAGCTAGGAGTGGTGATGTTCTTTCTCACTGAAACCAAACAAGTTCCATACAACTCTCTGTCTGCTATAAAATTAATTGCTCACACTCTCCTGGGACTATAAAGACCCAGTCCTGGAACAATCATTCATTACATGCCCAGAGGAACCACTTTCAACTGTGAAGCATACTGTGATCTGCTTGAGAACCACTTTCAACTGTGAAGCATACTGTGATCTGCTTGAGAACCACCTGAAACTGTGAAGCATACTGTGATCTGCTTGAGAACCACTTTCAACTGTGAAGCATACTGTGATCTGCTTGAGAACCACTTTCAACTGTGAAGCATACTGTGATCTGCTTGAGAACCGCTTTCAATTGTGAAGCATACTGTGATCTGCTTGAGAATCACTTTCAACTGTGAAGCATACTGTGATCTACTTGAGAACCGCTTTCAATTGTGAAGCATACTGTGACCTGCTTGAGAATCACTTTCAACTGTGAAGCATACTGTGATCTGCTTGAGAATCACTTTCAACTGTGAAGAATACTGTGACCTGCTTGAGAATCACTTTCAACTGTGAAGCATACTGTGATTTGCTTGAGAATCACTTTCAACTGTGAAGCATACTGTGATCTGCTTGAGAACCACTTTCAACTGTGAAGCATACTGTGATCTGCTTGAGAACCACTTTCAACTGTGAAGCATACTGTGATCTGCTTGAGAACCACTTTCAACTGTGAAGCATACTGTGATCTGCTTGAGAATCACTTTCAACTGTGAAGCATACTGTGATCTGCTTGAGAACCACTTTCAACTGTGAAGCATACTGTGATCTGCTTGAGAACCACTTTCAACTGTGAAGCACACTGTGATCTGCTTGAGAACCACCTGAAACTCACAATAGGCATGCACAGAGGAACCATTTAACAGCCAAAAAAAAAAAAAAAATTAAGGTTACTTTCTGACTCACCCCTGTAGAACCAGTGATCAAATATAGAATGCAAAACAGTTTATTTTTCTCTTACTCCCTTCTCAAAATGCTTACAACTAAGATTTACTGTCATCAACACATGCCGCATTAATAAAACTATATACATCTCTGCACATCAAATGCTATCCAGTATAATAAATTATAGGACTTGAAATTAACAAGGACAAAACAAAAATAATGAAACTTCCCATTAATCATTAAGGAAAAATACACGTAGAAGGAACAGCTGTTGAAGAAGTAAAGCAATCTGCATATCTCAGCAGCTACATAGACCAGGATAGTGACACCAGGAAGGACGTTAGAATTAGAACTGCAAAAGCAGCACTGACCTTCGAGAATCTTGAGAACATATGGCATTCAAAAGTTATAAGCACAAAAACCAAATTAAGATTATTCAATACAAATGTAATATCCACCCTTATTTATGCACCTGAAAGCTGGAAAACAACTAAAGAAATTAGACTATTTCAAAAACAAATGTCTAAGGAAAATACTCTATATACAATGGAATAAATGAATGCAAGAACAATGCAGAGATAAGATAGATGAGCAAACAACAATATATCTCTTGGGTGATCAGAAAATGAAGATGGACATGTCTGTCATGTAATGAGAAGAAACAATAAGAGAATCCCAAAACAAGCTACCAAATGGAACACAGGCCGAAGAATTCACGCTGACCACGTGAAACTCTAAAGAGGACATTGTTAAGAGAGGCCAGTTTAGTGGGCATAACATCCTTTTATGAGGTTGAAAAGCTCAACGAAAATAGAAAACTTGGCAAACTAACATGCGAGCCCTGTGTGACATTTAACAGCACGGGAAGGATTCTTCTTTATAGCTACAACTTGTATATTCTGTGTCATCTGTTTTCAGGTCACATCATATCTAAGGATACCATGGGCTACAAGGTCATCAGACTTAGACTACTTCTTGTGGAGATATCTGAAGGGTGAACACATCACTGATCCTGCCCACTGAGATACTGAGTTAGTAAAAAAAATTTCTCACAGATTCCTGGGCTACATGTTTCATGTGATGGGTGATACATGATCAAAACTGGAAGAATGTGTGTGCTGTGAAATGGAGGTCACCTTCAAAACTTTGGAACTCTAAAATAAAGTGAAATCAAAATGCTTCTGTATGTGATTTATATCTGCTTTACCAAATATGTTCTTAGACATATGCAAGCAATAAAAATCAAAGATTTAAAATCACCTATTTCACTGGTAGGTATAATGGCTAAGATCACTGACTAGTACAGTCACTGCCCAGAAGGAAAGCAATGGTAACCTATCTTCTGGTAATATACCAATAAACCCAAACAGCAACATGGAATGTCAAATAGGAAAAAGATCTGGTGGTGAGTCCCCCAGGCCAGATAGATCTAATTTTAACACTGGGGAAGAGTGTGAGACAAAGGTCAGTACTAGTAATTGTGATGATGGACAAAATCCTGACTGTGTTACTAAGGAAAACCCCTGCATCAAACTAAAAGAAAAACAAGAGTAAGAACATGGAATGTAAGAAGTATGTATGAGGGAAAGTATCAAATAATAAGTGAATCCCAAAACAAGCTACCAAATGGAACACAGGCCGAAGAATTCACGCTGACCACGTGAAACTCTAAAGAGGACATTGTTAAGAGAGGCCAGTTTAGTGGGCATAACATCCTTTTATGAGGTTGAAAAGCTCAACGAAAATAGAAAACTTGGCAAACTAACATGCGAGCCCTGTGTGACATTTAACAGCACGGGAAGGATTCTTCTTTATAGCTACAACTTGTATATTCTGTGTCATCTGTTTTCAGGTCACATCATATCTAAGGATACCATGGGCTACAAGGTCATCAGACTTAGACTACTTCTTGTGGAGATATCTGAAGGGTGAACACATCACTGATCCTGCCCACTGAGATACTGAGTTAGTAAAAAAAATTTCTCACAGATTCCTGGGCTACATGTTTCATGTGATGGGTGATACATGATCAAAACTGGAAGAATGTGTGTGCTGTGAAATGGAGGTCACCTTCAAAACTTTGGAACTCTAAAATAAAGTGAAATCAAAATGCTTCTGTATGTGATTTATATCTGCTTTACCAAATATGTTCTTAGACATATGCAAGCAATAAAAATCAAAGATTTAAAATCACCTATTTCACTGGTAGGTATAATGGCTAAGATCACTGACTAGTACAGTCACTGCCCAGAAGGAAAGCAATGGTAACCTATCTTCTGGTAATATACCAATAAACCCAAACAGCAACATGGAATGTCAAATAGGAAAAAGATCTGGTGGTGAGTCCCCCAGGCCAGATAGATCTAATTTTAACACTGGGGAAGAGTGTGAGACAAAGGTCAGTACTAGTAATTGTGATGATGGACAAAATCCTGACTGTGTTACTAAGGAAAACCCCTGCATCAAACTAAAAAGAAAAACAAGAGTAAGAACATGGAATGTAAGAAGTATGTATGAGGGAAAGTATCAAATAATAAGTGACAAGATGAAAAGAACGAGGATACACATTTTGGGAATCTGTGAACATTGATGGAAAGGATCAGGACACTTCAAGAGCGAGAATGATAATATCTTTATATACTCTGGTGGAGAAGTAAGAGGAAAGAATAGGGTGGCTTTTTACTTGGACAAATCAACATCAAAAGCATTACTAGGCTACAATCCAGTAAGTGATAGAATCTTCACTATCAGACTTAAAGCCACTCCTAGATATGTAACAATCATCTAGATATATGCACCTACATCAGCAGCAGAAGAAGAGGAAGCAAAAGACTTTTATAATACACTGCAAACGACAATAGACCATGTACGGAAAAACGATATTGTATTAATAATAGGGGATTTTAATGCAAAGATTGGTAAAGAAAGAGCAGAAGATGACGGACATGTTGTAGGGAAATTTAGCATAGGACATAGAAATGAGGCAGGTGATAATCTAATGGCATTTTGCATGGAAAATGATCTAATGATTGCTAACATACTTTTTAAACAACATCCAAAAGACTTTACACATGGACATCACCTGATGGGAAAACCAAGAATCAAACAGATTACATTTTAGTGCAAAGAAGGTAGAGATCAAGTATAACATCAGCAAAAACTTTACCAGGTGCTGATTGTGGCACGGACCATGAGTTATTAATAGAAGACATGAAGATAAAGATAAAAAAGACAGTTACGAGATCAAGACCACTCCACTTTGATCTTACCAAAATACCAGAACAATACGGTATAGAAGTGAAGAACCGCTTCGAAATCCTGATGGATGTAAAGGAGGAGATGACACCAAATGAATCGGCTATGCAGGCCAGAGATATCTTAATAACAATAGCTAAAGACAAGGTTCCAGTAAAGAAAACACAAGAGAAAGGATGGATTACAGCAAGCACACTCTCTCTCTCTCTGAACCTTAAGTGCCCAGGGCACATGGGGCTTCCGCAAGGGTTTTCCACAAATGCCTGTCTTTCGCCTTTTTTTTCTGCTCTTGCCCAGGTGAGCCCTCTATTGCTCAACATCCTTTCTGTTGTTCTTCTCCATGTCTCTTTTGGTCTACCCTTACTTCTGCTCCCCTGTGGTGTCCATCTTAGTGCTATTTTTGGTAGTGAGTTGTCAGTCATTCGGAGCACATGTCCCAACCATCGCCAGCGTCTTTCCTCAATAATTGTTGTCAGTGGTTTCATCTGCATTTCTGCCAATAAGATGTTATTTCTTATGGTGTTTGGCCAAAATATTTTTTTTTTTTTTTTTTTTAAAAAAAAAAAAAAAAAAAAAGCAAGCACACTAGAACTGATAAAACAACATAGAGAAATGAAGACGCAATGGAAAGTGACAAACAACAGCAAGGAGGAATATAAATCTTTAACAAATGAAGTACAAAGAAACATAAGAATAAGACAAAAAACAATACATACAAGATTGTTGTGAAAAAATAGAAGAACATCAGAAGTGTGGAAGAGATAGTAGAATGTTAAAAAAAAAATGAACACACTGATGAGAAATGTCACACCTAAGCTAAATGTAATTTGTGATGAGATGGGGAATACTTTGACAGAGACAGAGGAAATTCTAGAAAGATGGATGGAATATTGCAGAGGAATGTATGAAACAACTGACTGTGGAAGCAGAAATCAACAGTGTGAATTATTATTGCAGGAGAAAGAACCCGAACCGACAACAGAAGAAGTTTTATGGGCAATAAAGAATCTGAAAAATGGTAAATCACCAGGATGTGATGAGATAACAGCTGAACTTATTAAAGCAGGAGGAATGTGCAACAATCTATCATGCACTATGTAAAAAGATATGGCATTCAAAAAGAATGGAAAAGAACTGTATTTATACCACTGCCAAAAAAAGGGTAACCTGAAATTTATGCACAAACTACAGAACTGTTGCCCTGATTAGTCATGCCAGTAAAATTCTGTTAAAAATCATAAAGGGTAGACTTCGTAAGAAAATACAAGAAGAAGTCAGTATGGTCCAAGCTGGTTTCAGGCAAGGAAAAGGATCAAGAGATCATATATTCAATCTAAGATTAATAATAGAGAAATGCAGAGAGATTAATGTGAATCTATATTTAGCCTTTATAGTCTACTCAAAGGCATTTGATTGTGTACAACACCAGAAACTTTGGGAAATAATGGAAAAATAGTATTTCCAACACATTTGATACAATTAACATCACTGCTGTATCTAGACCAACAAGCAGCAGTAAGAATAAATGGTGAAACAACAACTTGGTTTAACATTAAAACAAGGGGTCCGTCAGGGGTGCATATTATCGTCTTACTTATTTAACTTGTATACTGAAAATATAATGAGGAATGTTAGAGAACATGTAGACAATGAATATTACGATGCCATAACAATTGGAGGTTATGAAATACCAGAGATTAGATATGCTGATGACACAGTATTACTGTCTACAACACAAAAATGAATGGAACAACTAATTATGTCAGTCCATAAGAACAGTGAAGAGGAAAACCTCTATTACAACTTGAAGAAAACTAAATTGATGACAACTGTCAAAAGAAACAAGGCAGCTGAAATATGTATTAATGAGGAAAAATTGTAAGAAGTGGAGAGTTTTGAATATCTTGGATCATTACTAACTAATAATGGAGATACAATGAGGGAAATTAAAAGGAGGACATCTATCGCTCTTCAGAAAGTAAAACAACTAAAGAATCTGTGGAGAGGAACAGACAGAATAACAAAAATAAGATTTTTAAGGGCATGCATCTTTCCCATCGCAAAATATGCCAGTGAGACCTGGGAGACCTGGACACTTAACAAAACAGCTGATAAACACATTAATGCCTTTGAATGTAAATGCTACAGAAGAGTTCTTCAGATATCACAGACACAAAAAAGAACAAATATATCCATATTACAAGAACTTAATATTGAAGAAGGCTAGCTAGTAAAGAGGATTAAAGAGAGAAAACTTAAACATTTTAGACACATTAAATGTCATGATAATCTACAGTCTTGGAAGGGTACATAATGGGAAAAAGAAACAGAGGAAGATCAAGGCGAAGATGGCTGCAAGACATCGTTGATGATCTGCAGATAGATGCATCAGCAGCAGGCGATCTTGCTCACAACCGAGAGGCCTACAGGAGTGCTGTTTGGGAGGCAAAATTCTGCAAGGGACATGCAAATGAATAATGATGATGATGATTTCATTGGTTCACTGTTTATAGAAGTGTCTTCATTCAGCAAGTATCTGGAAGATCATTGCTCTCTCCAACATTATGATGATGGTAAAAGTCCAGAACACTTCACAGAAGGTGATTTACTTGTGTAGGTTCAGCTGCATTAGTCAGTACCATATATGTCATGTCAAACAATACAGTACTGTAAAAACATAAAAGAAACTCAATTTGTACAGTGTGAGAAGGTCTTACACAACATATTATGGAGAAAATACTTACACTTGCTGTGGAGGTGGTGGTTGCTGATATGTGCCAGGATGGCCACAACCATACTGCTGTTGGGGATAAGGCTGTCCATAACCACCATAGGCATGAGGAGGAGGTGGGTAACCAGGCTGAGTGGGACCATAGCCTTGAGGAGGTGGGGCTCCATAGTAACCGGGAGGATACGGTGGGGCTGAAGAGTTTTCATAAGGTGGAGGTGGAAAATTTTGTTGGTTGCTTGGATACACAGTACTCATTGCTCCTGCAATAAAGTTAAAAGTTACACCTTCAGTGACAGAAAACAGTGGCAAACAGTCTCATATTGATAAATGTGCATATACTTTGATCTTTAACAAAGATGTAGCAAATATCTGAACACACAGAAACACTATCTTTAAAAAAAAAAAAATACTCTTGTAGATCAACAGCAAAATCTCTTCTCAACATCCTTACATAAATCCTTAAATTAGGACAACAGCACATAAATTACAGCACCATGTTTTCAACAACAACAAAAATGCAAATTTCAACACCACGATGCATTGTATCCAGAGACTGCATTCAGACAAATATATATTAATATGATCAAAAACTACAAAATTAGTTTTGGTCATGACTTGGGTATATATCTACTATTATTAATCACTCCTTGTATGAGGATTCCTAAAGAAATGATCTTGACAAATGAAAGTGATATGTCATGAAACACTTCATTAAGCTCCTGGAAAGTATCAAGCACTTCACTTTGTTACTCTCAGTCGTACAATGATTATCAAGGCGCTACCTAGACAGAGATCCCTCATTATATCTTAGCTATGCTCCTATGAGGTTAAAACAAAAACCAGAAAGCAAAAGAAGAGGAACTACATGTAAAATATTTCTGATCTAAAGTTAAAGCTATTTTTGTCATAAGGTGTCTGCAGCAGCTGCAGAGCATGGCTATGGCTATGAATAGGAGTATTTCTCATAATTCTATCAATATTTGACAGGCACATTTGGAGATATGACTGTGGAGAAAGGAAAGGTAAAGTTTTCAGCCTGAATTTCTTCAACAATTTTGTTTCAGAGAACATATCTTTACACTGACTGTCATTTAACGTTATTTTCATTCTGCTGCAAGAATCTCTTATGTATTTGTTTCTGTCAAGTCTAACTGGTTTCCTATGTCCTTTGTATATTTCTTATATAGTCCTTGGTTCTTGACATCTTTTTTGGACTTGATTTTCCTTCATTCTTCAATTAGCTTCACTGTTTCTTCCGAAATGCAGTCTTACTTCTTTACTGCTCTCTTCAGCAGCAGAGTTTAGGCAGATGCGATATAATCAACTTTGACATGATGGGCAAGCTTGACTGGTGGCAGTTTTATTCTACTTTCTTCTAATGTTACACTGTGGTTAACCTAAATTCTACTTTTACAAACCTTTCTAAATAGTATAGATTTTTCTGTTCCACTTTAAACATGCAAATACAGGACTACAGTAATCAGTTACAAAAAAAAAAAATGCAAACAATGCCCCCACCCCCTCTTCCAACAGTCATGCCTGGGGAAAAAAACAAAGTGTTTGACCTAGAGCTTGCACAACCCTGTAATGTGACTAGGGGAATAAAAGGCTGAAGGCAATTTGCACAGTGACACAGCAGGAATGAAAACAATCAATGGCCTTCTGTGAAGCTTCCTCTACAGTGTAAAGTTACACCAGCACAAGCACAACACAAATGGCGAGCGCTGTGCTACTCTGGGAAGCACAATAAACACTGGAATACTGCACCAGAAGCAGAGAAAGAAATGAAAAACCAAGACAGCGAATTAGAAAATGTGAGATGAGGACTTGACCGAAAAGACAATCAAAATTCTTCATAAAAAGACATCACTTTAGAGAACCTGACAGTCAATTACAAAAACTCAAGATGGGAAAAAAAAGAATGAGACAAAGAGAAATATATTTTAATTGTGCTGACGATGGAACTCCAGGGTTCTTACAGGATGTAGAATGTCACACAACTGTTTTATTTTTAAAACTGGAATAAATACATACAGTAAAAGCTGTGGAAACTTAAAGTTAGTTGTTAGGAAAAAACAAAAGAGAAACAACTTAATTTTTTAACAAAAGACTGTACACTTTATCTTCCTCACACAAAACAAATGACAGTCAAAAGAGAAAAATAAGGATGATAAAAAGTAAACAATGTCATCTGAGACAACAAAAAAAACAGCACTTTGCTCACACAGTCACCATGCAAAGGTATAAATTGTAGCCTGTTTGACACAAAAGAGTTCTGTTCTGGCAGGACATGCATGCAATGTGAAGGAATATAAAGCCAACCCTGGCCTGTAATTCACTTGCTGAAGTGAAGACAAGTTTAGGGACAGCTATCAAAAGATGCTGACACAAATTAGAATTGCAAACTTTCATCTCTAAAACTGAAAATGTTGTTCCAGAGCTCTAGGCTGACAGTATCACATGTTCAATATGTACGAATACTAAAGAAGCAATGTATCATGATTAACTAAAGGGATAGTCTAGCTGGCAACACTGCAATACAGGGCACAGTGACACCAGATAACTATGCTATCATGACCATTCTGTTGATGATGCAACAAGATGACAAAGTCAAGAGTGAAGCTCACATCGAGTGAGTGAAGGAGCTGGTAGTAAACAAAAGTATTGGGAGAGAGGTGCCTCCTCACAGCACAGACTGTCTCATAATCAAATTCTGACGTGGACGGCAACTTAAACTGCATCTAAAAGTTACACTTGGATGGCTGCTAGAATTAGGAACAGAGCAGACACAAGTGTTTCCTAAATAATATTATGCTTATTCCTGTTACTAATGAAAGAAATTGTGTGTTTTGTGTAGAGCAATTCTTTTAGCCTGCAAAAAAATATTGACCATTTTTATGTAAGCATGAGTAAAATGAATGAGTAAAAACAAAACAATACAACTGAATATGTCTGCCTATCTTTTTGAAATGTCTTTAATAATAGTAATCAGAAAACACACTAAAAGAAATTCTTAAAAAAAAAAAAACCTTTACGTATGATAATTTTAGTTATTCCTCTTCTACCAGAATGCTCACAAAGACATACATGAAAAGTGAGTGCATAACAAAGAAAATTATAGATGCAATTTAAGTTACTTAAACATTATTATGCAATTATTATATTGACTGACCATGTTCCTTTTGTAAAACATTCCTTCATTACCAGATTACATATAAAAAATTATGCAAAAGGAATAAATGTAAAACATCAAAACTTTAGATGGAACTCTGCCAGTGAAATCATCAAAACACACACACACACATGCATGCATGTGCACACACACACATATTTATACACTTAAAATTATTACAAGGATTTTCTGTGAGTAACATTTGTTCAGCTCTGGCAAACTCACAGCTGAACCAGGCCAGGATCAATGTTTACTGTAACATTCAGTGTGCAGGAGCTGTGCTTGTCTGAATAAGTGCTTATTTTTATAGCTATTGATTAAGGCATTAGAACAAGTCTGCCTTCAATGACTGTGAGCCACACCAGACAGGTTTTGTAAATCCAACATCAAGAGCTACAGAGAGAAAACTCTGTTCAAAAACTGTTAAGATCAGTCAGTCAGTCAGTTATTTTCATGTTGTGGAACTTTGCCTCCCTAACAGCTCTCCTGTAGGCCTCTTGGTTGTAAGCAAGATGGCCTGCTGTTGATGCATCCATATGTATCAATGATGTCTTGCAGCCATCTTCGCCTTGGTCTTCTCTTTCTTTTTCCCATTATGTACCCTTCCAAAACGGTCTTCTCTAGATTATCATGACGTTTAATGTGTCCAAAATATTGAAGTTTTCTCTCTTTAATCCTCTTTACTAGCCAGCCTTCTTCAATATTAAGTTTTTGTAATATGGATATATTTTGTGTCTACAATATCTGAAGAACTCTTATGTAGCATTTACATTCAAAGGCATTTATGTGTTTCTCAGCTGTTTTGTTAAGTGTCCAGGTCTCACAGACATGTTGTGATGGGAAAGATGCATGTCCTTTAAAATCTTATTTTTGTAGTACTATCTGTTCCTCTCTACAGATTCTTTAGTCATTCTTCTTTTTGAAGAGCGATAGATGTCCTCCTTTTAATTTCCCTCATTGTATCTCCATTATTAGTTAGCAGTGATCCAAGATATTCAAAACTCTCCACCTCTTTCAATTTTTCCTCATTGATAAATATTTCAGCAGCCTTATTTCTTTTGTCAGTTGTCATCAATTTAGTTTTCTTTGCATTAAGATAGAGGTTTTGCTCTTCACTATTCTTATGGACGGACATAATTAGTTTTTCCATTCCTTTTTGCGTTGTGGACAGTAATACTGTGTCATCAGCATATCTAATCTCTGGTATTTCATAACCTCCAATTTTTATGACATCATAATATTCTTTGTCTACATCTCCTCTAACATTCCTCATTATATTTTCAGTATACTAGTTAAATAAGTAAGGCAACAGTTAAGATCATCACAAAAAAATATGAGAAAAACAGCAGCAATACAGACCTAAAGGTAAAACGTAAAATGAAAATACTAACATATAAAAAGCACGTCATTAAAGAACACTGATTAAATAACAATCTGAACACACAGCACTATCAGCAAATGGAATGGGCTGAAGCACATTACTAACTGTGTGAAGAACAAACACTATTTATGACAATGGACAACATCCTACATACATTTGTATGAGATGCTCAGAAAAATAAAAGTAATCCGTTCCACTGAAAAACAGGATACATATAAGTGTATGTATATCTGACAGGAAAAACAGAATGTATATACTGTATTTATAAATCATTACACATACACATTTGGAGTTTGTACACTTAAGTTAAGGAAACAAAACTTAATGGTAACAAGGCTAGCACATTCTTGTGTAAGAGTGCTTTCATGTTATCAGGGACATAAATTATATAACAACAGACACCTGCTACAATAAGCTATGAAGACTGGCTATGATTAAGAGTCCATAAAACTAATTAGAATACAATGAAAGTAAATATATTCACTGTCTCTGTGTTTTAATCAAAACTCCAGCTACATGGTAAAAACTACCATATGAATGCAAAAAAAATAAAAATAATTATAAAATAATTAGTGATTTCTCAAAATGGCTCAACAGGAGACCATACAGATCATACCAGCCAAAAAAAAAACTATTCAAAACTGTGTAATAAGAACATGCTGAAAGGAACCTATGTATAGAGAGAAAAAAAACCACAAGAAAAAAAGTGTAGGTAACTAATGACATTCTGTTTTACACAGCAGAGACAAGTAACTTTAAGTAGGCAAATTTTGACAGCATTGCAACAGAAAACTTAGTGGAGAGATAGTAACCAACAGAAAACTTAGTGGAGAGACAGTGACCGACAGAAAACTTAGTGGAGAGACAGTGACCAACAGAAAACTTAGTGGAGAGACAGTGACCGACAGAAAACTTAGTGGAGAGACAATGACCGACAGAAAACTTAGGGAGAGACAGTGACCGACAGAAAACTTAGTGGAGAGACAGTGACCGACAGAAAACTTAGTGGAGAGACAGTGACCGACAGAAAACTTAGTGGAGAGACAGTGACCGACAGAAAACTTAGTGGAGAGACAGTGACCGACAGAAAACTTAGTGGAGAGACAGTGACCGACAGAAAACTTAGTGGAGAGACAGTGACCGACAGAAAACTTAGTGGAGAGACAGTGACCGATAGAAAACTTAGTGGAGAGACAGTGACCGACAGAAAACTTAGTGGAGAGACAGTGACCGACAGAAAACTTAGTGGAGAGACAGTGACTGACAGAAAACTTAATGGAGAGACAGTGACCGACAGAAAACTTAGTGGAGAGACAGTGACCGACAGAAAACTTTGTGGAGAGACAATGACCGACAGAAAACTTAGTGGAGAGACAGTGGTCAACAGAAAACTTAGTGGAGAGACAGTGATCAACAGAAAAGGAGAGAATATACCAGACAATATAACAGACAGTAAGGCAGTAAGAGAGTCAACAAGAATGAACACATAAGCATGATCATCTTTACAAGTCAGCTAGCACTGAGAAAATATCATGCACTAATTAATATTAAGAGACATGAGCACAAACTATGCTAATATACCTTCACTGAACATTAGACATTTCTCTGTATTCTCTTGTTACATAGTTCAGAAAAATAGAACTGATACATATTCAAAATATGTATATAAAAAAAAAAGGAGAATCAGAGAGACTTTTATACAGAGAAAGGATCACATGAAAAAGTGTAAACAAAATAATGACAGACAGGGTAAAGTGATATAAAGCTGCTTACAGAGGCCATACAGACTGTAACATAAGTCTCCTGTTTTTCCTCACACTGACACATGTGTGTACTGTCTACTCTGGTGTACCTCATCTTACATGCACATTATGTCCATATTTAGCGGTAGTTCCCTAATATACGACTTCTTTTGGAGTTGGGGAAGGAAAGGCAGCCATGATACTGACCATATCATCCTCCAGTGTGCTGACAGGTCAAGGAAAATATGGGCACTAACACCATATCCCTATGTGCCTCTTAGGCATGACAGGATTACCTTTACCTTTAATTTTACCCTAATATAAGTCTCAGACAGGGCTGCAGAATCAAGATGCCAAACTTTCAACTATGACCAACTCCCCTTTTTTCCTACTGCCTCTCCTGTTTTTCTACTGTCTGGCTATAACTTTCTATTTTTCTACCGTCTGATTCTGACAATGGCATTATTGTAACAGGTTTGACGATTATGCCTTGCAAGATTGAGAAAAAATTGCTTCGAAAAGAATGGGTACATCTGTTAAGCTTGTCAACTATGATGAGCCCACTGTGGTTTTATTGTCCAGGGCATGTGGGAGTACATGGCAATGAAGTGGCAGACAGACTTGCCGGACAGGCTAAAATAAATGGCAGGCTGAGAATGGACAAGGGCAACACTGATTAAGCCATATTGGAAAGAATGCAGGAAAATGAAGAGCAGGAATGGAAGAACAATGTAATTGTGAAGTGATTGCTCGAGTTAGGACAAATTAAGGGTGCTGGTAGGAAATCTGAACTGTGTGGCAGAAAATACATTGTAAAGAATCAACACTTGATAGGAACTATTAGCAAACATACTCTTGGATGGATGCTGTGGCATGCGGCAGAGCATATATGCAGCAGTCCTGAATGCAATGAGGCCACAGTCTGGTTTTGAATCTTTGACTCTCCCATGTTTTTCTACTGTTGACTCTGACTTCTCCATAAATGGTCATTTTCTAACAACTCCAACTCCACTTCTACAACCCCAGTGTCAGGTACTCACTATTACAAACTGGACTAACCAAAGTATCAAGGATTCAGATTAGACACAGCCTTGTACACTTAGTTATCTACCAAAGAACTACTCTGGTATAATTTTTTATCAAGCTCATTCATTCATTCATTTGCATGTCCCTTACAGATCTTTGCCTTCCAAACAGCACTCCTGTAGGCCTCTCGGTTGTGAGCAAGATGGCCTGCTGCTGCTGCATCCATTTGCAGATCATCAACGATGTCTTGCAGCCATCTTTATTTTGGTTTTCCTCTCTTTCTTTTTCCCATTATATATCCTTCCAATATGGTCTTCTCTAAATTATCATGACGTTTAATGTGTACAAAATATTGAAGTTTTCTCTCTTTAATCCTCTTTACTAGCCAGCCTTCTTCAATATTAAGTTCTTGTAGTATAGATAGATTTGTTCTTTTTTGTGTCCACGATATTTGGAGAACTCTTCTGCAGTATTTACATTCAAAGGCATTTATGTGTTTCTCAGCTGTTTTGCTAAGTGTCCAGGTCTCACAGGCATATGTTGCGATGGAAAAGATGCATGCCCTTAAAAATCTTATTTTTGTGGTTCTGTCAGCTCCTCTCCACAGATTCTTTATTTGTTTTACTTTCTGAAGAGTGATAGATGTCCTCCTTTTAATTTCCCTCATAGTATCTCCATTATTAGTTAGTAATGATCCAAGATATTCAAAACTCTCCACTTCTTCCAGTTTTTCCTCATTGATATATATTTCAGCTGCCTTGTTTGTTTTGTCAGTTGTTATCAATTTACTTTTCTTTGCATTAAGATAGAGGTTCTGCTCTTTGCTGTTCTTATGGACTGACATAATTAGTTTTTCCATTCATTTTTGTGTTGTGGACAGTAATACTGTGTCATCAGCACATCTAAATCAGCATATCTAATCTCTGGTATTTCATAACTTCCAATTGTTATGGCATCGTAATATTCTTCGTTTACATCTTCTCTAACATTCCTTATTATATTTTCAGTATACAAGTTAAATAAGTAAGGTGACAATATGCACCCCTGACGGACCCCTTGTTTTATGTCAAACCAAGTTGTTGTTTCACCATTTATTCTTACTGCTGCTTGTTGGTCTAGATACAGCAGTGATGTTAATTGTATCAAATGTGTTGGAAATCCCATTTTTTCCATTATTTCCCAAAGTTTGAATAGTCTATAAAGGATAAATATAGATTCACATTGAACTCTCTGCATTTCTCTATTAGTAATCTTAGATTGGATATATGATCTATTGATCCTCTTCCTTGCCTGAAACCAGCTTGGACCTTATTGACTTCTTCTTCTATTTTCTTTTGAAGTCTACCCATTACGATTTTTAACAGAATTTTACAGGCATGACTAATCAGGGCAACAGTTCTGTAGTTTGTGCATAAATTTCAGGTTACCCTTTTTTTTGGCAGTGGTATAAATACAGTTCTTTTCCATTCTTTTTGAATGCCATATCTTTTTACATAGTGCATGATAGATTGTTGCACACTCCTTTCCTCCTGCTTTAATAAATTCAGCCATTATCTCATCACATCTTGGTGATTTACCATTTTTCAGATTCTTTATTGCCCATAAAACTTCTTCTATTGTCGGTTCGGGTTCTTTCTCCTCCAATAATAATTCACACTGTTGATTTCTGCTTCCACAGTCGGTTGTTTCATACACTCCGTTGCAATATTCCTTCCATCTTTCTAGAATTTCCTCTGTCTCTGTCAAGGTATTCCCCATCTCATCACAAATTACATTTAGCTTAGGTGTGACATTTCTCGTCAATGTCTTCATTTCTTTAAACATTTCACTATCTCTTCCACACTTCTGATGTTCTTCTATTCTTTCACAACAATCTTGTATATATTGTTTTTTCTTATGTTTCTTCGTACTTCTTTTGTTAAAGTTTTATATTTCTCTTTGTTGTTGCTTGTCACTTTCCACTGCGTCTTCATTTCTCTATGTTGTTTTATCGGTTCTAGTGTACCTGCTGTAATCCATCTATTCTTTTGTGTTTTCTTTACTGGAACCTCATCTTTAGCTGTTGTTATTAAGATATCTTTGGCCTGCTTAGCCAATTCATTTGGTGTCATCTCCTGTACAGCCATCAGGATTTCGAAATGGTTCATCACTTCTATACCATATTGTTCTGGTATATTTGTAAGATCAAAGTGGAGTGGTCTTGATCTCGTAACTGTCTTTTTTATCTTTATCTTCATGTCTGCTATTAATAACTCATGGTCCGTGTCACATTCAGCACCTGGTAAAGTTTTTGCTGATGTTATACTTGACCTCCACCTTCTTTGCACTAAAATGTAATCTATTTGATTCCTGGTTTTCCCATTAGGTGATGTCCATGTGTAAAGTCTTCTTGGATGTTGTTTAAAAAGTGTGTTAGCGATCATTAGCTCATTTTCCATGCAAAACGCCATCAGACTGTCACCTGCCTCATTTCTATGTCCTATGCTAAATTTCCCTACAACATGTCCGTCATCTTCTGCTCTTTCTGTACCAATTTTTGCATTAAAATCCCCCATTATTAATACAATATCATTTTTCCATACCTGGTCTATTGTTATTTGCAGTATGTTATAAAAGTTTTTTATCAAGCTACTCCCTATAAATGTAATTTCTGGTCATGATCCAACTATCTATAACAAGTTTTATAACACGTATCCTTATACTGCAGAATATATTTTCATAAGCAAGAACTACGCATTTCACATATTTTCAGAAACTGGTGATACTGGTAATATATTTTCTACTCACATGTGGAAAGTGTATTTTTTTAAAAAACATTTTGACATCAATTCCACATAGTTGATTAATGCTTGTGCTTACTCATAGCTGAGAAAGTATTTACTTTACATGTCACACTAAACATGTGGTGCAAGGGCACATATGCGTGACATATGTCTTGTCTCACCTGCTATGGTTTTTGTATAATGAATGTCAGTTACATCAAGCAGCTGTTATGTTAACTATGCCATACAAGTGTGAGCTGTTTATCTGCCAGGTATAGGGTTCACCATATACGTGTGAGCTGTTCACCTGCCAGGCACATAGTTCACCACATGTGGATAAGCTGTTCACCTGTCTGTCAGGCAGAGTGCACCATATATGTGTGAGCTGTTCACCTGCCAGGCACATAGTTCACCACATGTGGATAAGCTGTTCACCTGTCTGTCAGGCAGTGTGCACCATATACGTGTGAGCTGTTCACCTGCCAGGCACATAGTTCACCACATGTGGATAAGCTGTTCACCTGTCTGTCAGGCAGAGTGCACCATATATGTGTGAGCTGTTCATCTGCTAACTCAGCATCCAAGCAGAAATATTTTTACAATTTTAGTTTGCTGGTTTACAAGCAGACAACTAGTTGGCTTCATCCATGTTTGTGATGCAAGATCTAATCTTTTTTTGTAATGAGGTCTTGAATTTTGCTTTCCTCCCTACTCTAATAACACAGTCCTCCTCTCTGAGTTGTTCTCTATGTGGCACAAGTTTATGTCAGTTCTTCAAAGTCCTTGCAGCCAACATTCATTATACGTCATGCCAGAAGGCACTGGAGATCACTCTTGTGCAATACTTGAGGCCTTTGATATTCCTGATCAGCTTGGTTGCCTTTCTTTTCCTATGCCACTTGGTTAGTCCATTAAGATATTTTTCTCTTGACCTTCATTTCCTTCATTTTCCATTGTGTTTTCCAGTAAGTGTTGGGCTCCCTAACGTCTTTCTTCTCATGAAATGTAGTGGTGGATTAATCAATACCAAGCACCCTATTCTAAATTTATTAAAGGCCATGGACCTCTCTGATCTTCACCATAAATCTCTGGATATATGGCATGATTCCCCTCTATGCTATTACTATATGACTTTATGTTATACAAACCAAACACATCTAATACATTACTGTTTTTTGAGTAACATAATGTACACTCTCTCTCTCTCTCTCTGGGCCTTAAGTGTCAAGAACACATGGGGCTTACACAAGGGTTTTCCACAAATGCCTGTCCTTTGCCTTTTTTCTGCTCTTGCCCAGGTGAGCCTTCTATTGCTCAACATCCTTTCTGTTGTTCTTCTCCATGTCTCTTTTGGTCTACCCTTACTTCTGTTCCCCTGTGGTGTCCATCTTAGTGCTATTTTTGGTAGTGAGGCGTCAGTCATTCAGAACACATGTCCCAACCATCACCAGCGTCTTTCCTCAATAATTGCTGTCAGTGGCTTCATCTGCATTTCTGCCAACAAGATGTTATTTCTTATGGTGTTTGGCCAAAATATTTTTCTAATTCTTCATAAACATTTAGTCTGGAAAGAATTCAACTTGTTATCTATGGTTTTGGTGATTTTCCAGCATTCACTTCCATAGAGTAGTACACTTAGAACATTACTCTTAAATATCCTGATTTTCGTATTCATGCTTAGTTTTTTTAGATTTCCATATAGTCTGCAGCATAGCAAAAGCCTGGTTTGCTCTAGTAAGTCTGCTGTTGATGTCCTCTGTGCTATCTCCATTTTCTACTACTCTACTGCCAAGATATACAAATTCATTGACCTCCTCCAGTAACTTGCTATCTACTCTGAGTACATTTCTGTTGTTCACATAATGTACTAGTGCAACAATAATGTTTATAAACAATCTTCACATGAAACGATAATCTATATATGCAGTTTTTTTTTGTTTTTTTTTTTTGGGGGGGGGGGGGGGGGGGGGTTTCAGCTGAATAAAGGCCTCTAGATTTCAGCATAAAGGATAATCTACAATTGATGACATGTCCTAATAAATGACTCTTTTTTCAAAATGGCTATATTAAGTTTAGTAACATCTCTTTGAACTTCCATTGCTCGTCTGTCTGATCAGAATATGAGAGACATTTTTCTCCAAAATTTGGAAATTCCTAGCTTTACTGGGGGCGTCATCTACACCATGGGAAAACCAGAAAAGATTCATGCTGAGGAAGAGGCCGTAGTGGGAGGAAATTACAGAAACCTTACATAGTCCAGATTGGTCATCATGAA
This sequence comes from Achatina immaculata, assembly GCA_009760885.1. Lineage (NCBI taxonomy): Eukaryota > Metazoa > Mollusca > Gastropoda > Stylommatophora > Achatinidae > Lissachatina > Lissachatina immaculata. The sequence continues at coordinate 40,446,729 of CM019697.1, read as the reverse complement.
TGAATATTTTGGAGGTACATGGGTCACTCACTACACTGTGGCAGTATGACCATCACCATCATCATCATGTGCCATCTTCCTACTGGAGTTAAATGCAACGTATTTCCAGTTCATTAACTTAAATCACGAGAAACATCTGGATGAAATGCTTCAAGTTTGTCTTCTTTTGTTGTTGTCTACTTAGTCGCGCTGTCATCCTTCTCTTTCTCGCATGAACTTTTGCACTCAAACATTTTTTTAACAATGTTTTCAAGTTTCTTCATGGAAAGTTTCAAGTCTTAAGTTCGTACTGTTTTTCTTTATTTTTCAATTTCAATTGTTCTATGAGTCAAACGCCTTTTCTCTGTTCGTGAAACACGCTCTGTTTCCCTGCATGCTAACATTTATAACGCATCATTTTCGTTTCTGCGCCATAAACATTCGCAGTGTAAGGAAAACACTACATTTGAACATTTAAGCAATACTTTCTTAAATTACCCATATTCACCTTATGAAAAGTATCACTGAATCCTCTGAGAATCAATACCAACGCCCGTTTCGCTATGCGAACAAATCCAGATCTTGTAAAAGCTAACTAAATTGAGATTTTGTCCGTCGTGGCCGCAGACTCCAAACTACGTCTTGTCGTCTGCAGGTCTTGCAAGTGATTACCGTTCCTGACATCACGTGATTTAATTAGGTCAGGAAAGACCTTTAATCGCAGTGTGTTTTCTTTTTTTTTTGTACAATAAATTTTATTTCAGATTTCTTATCTAAACGATGGAAAATATTTATGATAATTCTTAACAGATATTAAGTAAATTTTATATAGATGTAATAAGTTTTACAAATTCCATGTTGCTATTTTTAAAATGTTGAGGGTGATTCCCACGTGACCTTGAGTCATTGGCCAGGTGGTGTATGATGTCTCTGCCAAATATAGCTGGTGTAGTTCCATTTCCATTCGAATAATAATAACAACTCTTTACAAGTTTAGAAGACGGTTTTGGAGAGGTAGATGTCAGCTTTTTGTGATAGTCACTGAGACTGATTTTGCAGAACTGATTCTGTCATGGCTGGTTCTATTAATCCTTGATTACAATAGAATGTTTGAACTGTAATGTCTCGTTTCTTTCATCTTGTTTCACACGCAAATGTTTCTATCCCCCAATAATGGATGATTATTTATCAGAATTTTTGCCAGTTCTTCCCACACTCTGTCGCAGATATAGACAACTCTAGGCAAACCTTCTTTGAACGTTCTCAGACATTAAGTTATTATTACTGTATATTTCAGATCCATATAAGAAATTGCCAACTTAACAAGACTGGTAAATGTTAGAAAAAGGTATTATAACTTTTGTCATTAATGTCAATCTTCTTTTGTTCAAAATATTTTTATTTTGTTTGACAAATTTTACATTAACTACCTTTTCTCTCAGTATATTGGTTTCATCATTAAGGAAAAGTGGTGGAGGCAACTATTCATCCAAGATGAATTTTTCCAATGATTAGTGTGGGATTACATTCAAAGTTATATTATTTGGATATACATTTCAAATATTTTAAATTAAAAAAAACAAATAAACAAGACTTGACATATTTCTTGTAAGACCCATACCTCATAGTGATTTTTTTTTCTCAAATCTTTGGAAGCCATTTTTTTTTTTTTTGGTCTTCAAAAAGCGCTCTCTCTCTCTCTCTCTCTCTCTCTCTCTCTCACACACACACACACACACACACTCCTTCCATCTTTCATGTACATTGACTTCTCTTATTATGTCAAACAAAATGAGAAGAAGAAATATGTACAAAGAAATGAGAAGAAGACGTAAGAGATGCAGCAGACTGTTGTCGTGTGTACAAAGAAATGAGAAGAAGATGTGAGAGATACAGCAGACTTTTGTTGTGTGTACAAAGAAACGAGAAGAAGATGTGAGAGATACAGCAGACTTCTGTTATGTGTACAAAGAAATGAGAAGAAGATGTGAGATTACGTAAACAACCAAAAATCAGGTCTTCACAAACAAACTTTGACTCAATTCTTGTTCTATATATAGAAATGTTTACTTAAAAAAATACGAACTTCAAAAAAATCCATTAAAATATTGAATATTATACAAATATAAAGGCATTTTGAAACAGAGCAGATGTTAAGTTATGTCTTAAAATTATGTTCAGTATAAACAAAAATTATGTCATTATCTCTTTGGTTGCTCTATTTTGATCATTCGTGTTTCTTTCTCATTCTCTCTCTCTCTCTCTCACACACACACACACACACAAACACACGCTGTCTTTCTTTCTTCATATCTTTTTTTTCATGTAATTTATTCCATACAGTGTGTATTATTCTTACATCTTACATCCTTTCCGTGCCATTAAACATCACATAGGGCTTGCATGGTAGTTCGCCAAATTCTCCTGTTTTTGGCGAGCTTTTCAGCCTCTTCAAGGGATTTTATGCCTACTAGTTTGGCCTCTCTTAACAATGTCCTCTTTAGAGTTTCATGTGGTCAACTTCTTTTTCTTTAGCCTGTTGTGTTCCACTTGATAGCTTGTTTTTGGATTCTCTGACTCTTTCTTCTCATTACATAACAAACGTTTTGTCCATCTCCTTTTTCTGAACACCCATAAGACAGGCTGTTGAGTATCTTGAAGTGATCCCAGTCATCTCACTAAAAACACGGAATGAATTCCTAATGTCTAAGGCTGAAACATTTATGGGCATGCCCTGAGTGTAGTGCATCTGATTCCCAGGATCAGCAACAGAAATAGGTTCCGTTTCTATAGTTACGTTCACCTTACTTCCTGGTCAGTCATAATGTGACTGATGGCAGATGGACCTACTTTCTTGTGAAAAAAAAACACATGCTATCATTCCACTTTACGCTGACTTTGAAAAAAAAAAGTTACATCTAATTACTTTGTCATGGAAAGGAAAATTTAATTTGTTTTTGTTGTTGTCACCGAAATGTGATAAGTTTTAATCTGTTTTCGTGCAATAAGTAATGTGATAAGTTTCCGTAGTAAGTAGCTTCTGCAACAGATAACTGAATGGCAAGTAGCTTTATCTGCAGCAAACTCACTTCTTCCATTTACGACATTTATGCAGCGAAGCGAATTTTTTTTTTTTTTTTGTGGCATTTAATTAACCGCCAGGACGGAAGCATTTTGACAGTGTCTGCAAAGCTTTTCTTTATTATGAACACTATAATGTTGGTTATGTTTTACTTCTCTTGTCTTGTTTATGTTTTACTTCTTTTATATTTCAGTTATGTTCTCCTTGTTTTATCAAGATTATATTTTCCTTCTTTGTCTAAACATCTATAACTCATGATAATAATAATAATGTGTCAATGATTATGGAAAAAACGATGTATTTACAGTTAGTTTTACACATTGTACAATTACTTGTCAAGTAAATTTAACAAAATACAAGTGTATAAACACTGGACATAGATTTCTCACAATTATCGATGTATTTGTTCGGTTAAGTCAGTAGCTGTTGGAGTTGAGATGCATGATGAATTTCCTATGTTCAGTTGTTGTAGTCAAGCAAACAACAACATAACATCGCCCAGCAACAGCCAAGCAGACAACAATCCGCAGCCAGTTCTTCACCTTGTCGTCGTTTGTCATCTACATACACACTGCAGAATAGAAATACATGTTACACAGACAAGAAACAAGATAACAGCGACGACGTTTACAAATAAATGTTTTAGTTGTGACACTTCTGATTGAAATAAAAATGGCTGCAGTAATAAATGACTAAAGATTGATTGAGAAAGAATATTCTTATTTCTACACTCACGGAAAAAAGTAAGTGTACAATGCTTTAAAAAGCACCATGAACGTGGCCAGGTGAGGACTGAAATAAAATTTGGCACACATTATGTTTGATTATCAAGTAACAGATAAAATGATAACTTTCAGGCCAGTCACATGTCACAAAAAAGTGAAAAAAAAAAAAACTCACATAATGTGGCTCGCCATCCCAAGAAAAGAAAATCAGGGTTTCAATATCGTGTGTGTCCTCCTCGGGCAGTTATCACTGCTTGACACCGCCTTCTCATCGAACCAATGACACATTGTATCAGTTGTTAGGGCATGTTATTCCATTCTTCTTGCAACGCTTGGGCTAATTCTTGGCGGTTTCCAGGACGATTGTGTCGTCTTCGCAACCTGCGGTCCAGTTCATCCCAAATGTGCTCGATAGATGACAGGTCCGGTGAAAGTGCTGGCCATGGCAAGACAGTAATCTGATGTTGTTGAAAGTAGTCCCTGACCACACGTGCGACATGTGGACGAGCGTTATCCTGCTGTAGTATCACGTCTTGTCCATTGGCATCCAGAAAAAGCATTACGTTGCGTGTAATTATTTCGTGCCTATATCGTAAACCTGTAAGGTTGCATTGAGGAAGATTAGGTTTGTTCGGCCAGCATAGGAAATTCCTCCTCAAACCATTACACTGCCTCCTCTCCTTCTGTCCACCTCTAGCACACAGTTATTCGCAAAGCGTTCTCCTCTTCGCCTGTACACTAAAGCACCCCCATCATGGCCTTGCAGACAGAATCTGGGCTCGTCAGTGAATAGGATCCGTCTCCATTGATGATAGGGTCATGTCACGTGGTGCCTGGCCATGTTAAAGTGGGTTTGTCTGCGGCGAACTGTCAGTACTGGTCTAACTGCAGGCCTATGAGGTAAGAGATTTACCTCTCTTAGTCTGTTCCGCACTGTCCTGCCGGACACACGTCTTAAACCTGGAATGTTACAGGCAGTCCATGTTGCATGGAGAAACCTGTTACGAAGGTACATGAGGAGGATGTAGCGGTCTTGAGCAAGGGTGGTAACTCGTGGTCTACCGCTTCTATGGTGGTCAGCAGAGGAACCATTTTGGTTAAAACGACTTTGAAGGCCTGATATTGTGTTTCTGTGAACATTAAAATGTTGAGATACTGCTGCTACTGTTGATCCAGCAATTAACATCCCAACATCTGTTACTCGCTGATGTTCGTTCAATCTTGGCATGATAAAAAAAAAAGATGTTTATGTTGGAATTCCACTATTCCTTTCTTCAACGATTACGTGAAGAGATCTCTGACCACAGAATTACACACTTATCCTCATTTTATCCGTGGTCAATAACCGACCATGGATCACTGCACGTGATATCACTGGAGCTGTGGTTATCTCCCCCATGTAGTGCCATCAACTCCCTGCAGCACGGGGAAGTGGACAACACTCAGACAAAACTTCATGTCAAATCTGATTTCATGTCACTCATGACAGCGTCAGCTTGATACCACTGCACACTTACTTTTTTCCGTTAGTATATATATATATATATATATATATATATATATATATATATATATATATATATATATATATATAAACTGTTATTAGATGGTGAGAAAGAAAGCTGTCACGAGACTGTGATTACTGTCATAAGATAGTAAGAAAAGAAACTGTCTTGATGTGGTGAGAAAGAAAACTGTCATGAGATGGTGAGTAAAAAACTATCATGAGATAGTGAATTAGAAAACTGTCATGAGATGGTGAGAAAGAAAACTGTCATGAGATCTTTCGTAAGAAAAGTGTCACGAGATGGTGAGAAAGAAAACTGTCATGAGACGGTGAGAAAGAAAACTGTCATGAGATGGTGAGAAAGAAAATTGTCATGAGATCTTTCGTAAGAAAAGTGTCACGAGATGGTGAGAAAGAAAACTGTCATGAGATGGTGAGAAAGAAAACTGTCATGAGATGGTGAGAAAGAAAACTGTCATGAGATGGTGAGAAAGAAAACTGTCACGAGATAGTGAGAAAGAAAACTGTCATGAGATGGTAAGTAAGAAAACTGTTATGATGATGCTAATAAAGACTTCTTTCATTCCAGAAAACAGCTACTATGGGAACAGATCTTGGTTGCTGTGGAAGTTACGAAGCATTTGTTTGTACTGAACAGCTTACTTCATGACTGCTTCTACCAATATCTGGGACTTGCATGCTCAGCCAGAGTAGGAACAGTGATGCTAGTCAAGAAACAAATAAATAATTTATCTTGTAGAGTGGAAAGAAAGAAATAAAAGAGCTTCATTTATGTCATCATCTTTATTTTGGCAAATGGCTCTTGTTTATTCTGAATGGAATGAAATCAAGTACATCTCCGGAGTCATTGTTCCATTTGTGCTGTTGTAAATTTCATTGTGGCTGTATTCACTTGCTTCAGCAAACTAAATCGTGTTCCATCTTGGTACTTATTCCTGTAACTTTGCTGTTCTAAGCTGGGGATAAGAACGAGGATGATGGAGTGATGGCATACTTGTTGGGTTTATGATGATTCAGTCCTACATTACTCACCTGCAATTCAGGTATCTGGTTAATTTTTGCACATGGGGGAGGGGGGGGGGGGATTTTTCGGCCCATCCAGCACTTGGGTCAACCTAGCCTAAAAAAAATGGGTACCTGGGGTTTCCATGGGAAAACAACGGCAACGAAAGCAGGTGCTGGTACCCGTGCCTGAAATGCTGGCCTAGAGATGTGAGGGTAATAACATTCCACTCCCCTTTAGCACACAAATGCTGTGGTGGCCTAGAGATGTGAGGGTAATAACATTCCACGCCCCTTTAGCACACAAATGCTGTGGTGGCCTAGAGATGTGAAGGCAATAACATTCCACTCCCCTTTAGCACACAAATGCTGTGGTGGCCTAGAGATGTGAGGGTAATAACATTCCACGCCCCTTTAGCACACAAATGCTGTGGTGGCCTAGAGATGTGAGGGTAATAACATTCCACGCCCCTTTAGCACACAAATGCTGTGGTGGCCTAGAGATGTGAGGGCAATAACATTCCACTCCCCTTTAGCACGCAAATGCCACAGGACATAGAGAGTCCTACATACCAATACTTGCTTCCAGAAATATGTAGTAATGTTACCTCATCATGACGAAGAAGGTATGAATCCACGTGTTCCTAATAGTGGTTTTAGTGGACAGCCTGTTTCTTTGGTGTGTTCCTATCAGTAGTTGTTTTAGTGTACAGCCTGTTTCTTCGGTGTGTTCCTATCAGTAGTTGTTTTAGTGGACAGCCTGCTTCTTTGGTATGTACTAAGAATTCATCTGATGTATTCAGCTTCTGATATCTAAGCTAGACAAGAAGACGAGTATCTCCACGAGTTACATCTTCAGCATCACGAGTTCTTCAGCATCACGAGTTCTTCTTCAGCATCACGAGTTCTTCTTCAGCATCATGAGTTCTTCTTCAGCATCACGAGTTCTTCTTCAGCATCACGAGTTCTTCTTCAGCATCATGAGTTCTTCTTCAGCATCACGAGTTCTTCTTCAGTATCACGAGTTCTTCATGTGTGTTCCAGTTTTCAACCTGCACATTTTTTCTGGGGCCAGATTCGGGCTCCTAAATCTCTGTAGACTGTGCAGGTTTGCTGGATGAGTTCTAGAATCTGGAAAGTATTTTAGCATGTCTACAGCATGAGCAAACAACAACCTGTCTCGTGGGTAATCAGAAAAAGAAGATGGACATATGTAGGCCATGTGATGAGAAGTAACAATCAGAGAATACCAAAACAAACTATCAAGTGGAGCACAAAAGGCCGAAGAAAAAGAGGTCGACCACATGAAAATCTAAAGAGGACATTGTTAAGAGAAGCCAGTTTAGTGGGCATAAAATCCCTTGGTGAAGTTGAAAGACTCGCCGAGAACAGGACAACTTGGCAAACAACTATGTGACGTTTAACGGCACGGGAAGGATGTAAGACAGCATGGTATGGACAGCCTTTAGTTCGTGTAGATGGGACACTAAATGAAATGAGCCCCTATATCCCGCGTTACGCCTATTTTTGAAAATTTTTTAAATTTTGGCAGACATGTGAATATACGATTTATTTTTTTATCTGCTTTCACATTAATCAGGGCATGTAATTGATCATCTGCTTCCATGTGGGTGTGAATATGTGACTGATTCTGTTTGACCCTGTGTAGATATGTGATGATTTTATGTGGCTTCATATGGATATCCTCCTTGTTGTCTATGAGACTAAATGTTGTGTATGAAATTAGTTGTTGTATATGAGACTAAATGTTGTACATTAGACCAGTTGTATATGAGACTAAATGCTGTATATGAGACTAAATGTTGTATATGAGACTAAATGTTGCACATAAGACTAAATGTTGTACATGAGACTAAGTGTTGTACATGAGACTAAATGTTGTATACGAGACTAAATGTTGTATATGAGACTAAATGCACCGAGACCCACAATAACATTTAATCTCCTACACTGTCGTGTTTCCTGCAGGTTGGTTGTAGTATCCACCACCCTGGTAGCTGGGAGCATACCCAGAGCCAGGAGGATATGCTGGCGGAGGAGGATAAGCTGACCCTGCCGGAGCGTAGGGACCGCTAGAATAAGGAGGAGGCGCACTCATGGTCTGTGAGGTATCTGAAACAAAGAGAGGGCAGATATTTGTAACTCAGCACTTCTGAGGTTATCAAAAAATGTCAATATAGCCCAGAGTGCAGGGAGAGTCACGCCTCTACTGCTTGGATCTTCCAGAAAGAGAGAGACAGAGAGAGAGAGAGAGAGACAGACAGAGAGGCAGAGATAGAGAGGCAGAGACAGAGAGAGAGACAGAGAGAATGAATGAATAATCTTTATTTTTCATGGGTAAAGAATTGGGCATGCAGGCCAGTCTTACATTCTGCCCTTCATCACTCCATCTTTCATTCTTCCCACACACTTGATTTAGTACAAAAATACAAATTAAATTAGTAAAAACATATCAAAAGAGTGTAAGATTTAACTACTACATTCAAAGTAAAAGAGAAGAAGTCATTAACCTAATAAAATAGCACTCACGCACACATACACACGCAGATATATACATAAATAAAAATACATTGTAAATACAGATCTTCTAACATATGTTTTTTTTTTCTAACAAATATTAAAATAATTTCTAACAATATCTAACAAGTTGCTTTTCTAACTATGTCATTGAAGTACTTGATGGTTTACGAGCCATGTGTTGAGAGAGTGCTGGTTATTTTATGGAGGCATATAATTACAAGCAAGTAAATAATGAAACAGAGAGAGAGACAGAGAGAGAGAGAGACAGAGAGAGAGAGACAGAGAGAGAGACAGAGAGAGACAGAGAGAGAGACAGAGACAGAGAGAGAGACAGAGAGAGACAGAGAGAGAGACAGAGAGAGAGACAGAGAGAGAGACAGAGACAGAGAGACAGAGAGAGAGACAGAGAGAGACAGAGAGAGGACAGAGAGAGAGACAGAGAGAGAGACACAGAGAGAGAGACAGAGAGAGAGACAGAGAGAGAGACACAGAGAGAGAGACAGAGAGAGAGAGAGAGAGAGACAGAGAGAGAGAGACAGAGAGAGAGTTTGGTGATAAATACTCAGAATAAAAGAGGAAAAGGTGTCATTCTAGGACAGTGATAGGATAGCAAACTTTTTTTTTCAAGGCATGTGTCAAAGTTAGCTAATAAGAGAGAGAGAGGGAGGGAGAGAGAGAGGAGAGAGAGAGAGGGAGGGAGAGGAGGGAGGGAGAGAGAGAGAGAGAGAGAGAGGGGAGGGAGAGAGAGGGAGAGAGAGAGGGAGAGAGAGAGGGAGAAGCAGAGAGAGAGAGAGAGGCACACACACAACATATAAGGTGGAGCCTATCTTAGACTATATAGTATACATGTACATCTCTAATCAACATAAAGGGAGGAGCCTGTCTTAGACCATAGACTATACACATACATTAGTTAGCAAGAATAAATGAAGGACATATATTTTATAGCGTTTCTCGAAGTTTGAAAGTTAATGCCCAAGAGACTTCTGAGTTTTGTTTCCAGCTTGGGTTAATACAAAATAAGTATACGGTTCTCAAGCTGGGACAAACATGGGGGTCGGAATGGGTGGGGGTCATGCACGGAAAGTCTAGATTATGTAGAGCATTAGAAATGAATAAAGTAGGTATATTAATATCAATATTTTTTTCTTCTTTTGTTGAGTTTGCACCAGAAAAAAAAAAATCCCACTGCTGGGATTGAACCCTGGTACCACCGAACGCCTAACCACTCAACTAACCAGGCCAGTTTCAAAGCACTTTACACTTGGAAGGGGGAGGAAACCTGCTAATAACTCAAACCACAAACCCCAACAGGAGACGCATTGGCCTATCAGCGGGGGAGACAACTCATTGATCACCAAGGCCTGGAATCATACAGTGCTCTTGCCTTCTTGTTTTCTGTTCAATGAGTGAATCGTAGGGCTTCACTATAACGAGTTAACATGATCATCATAGATCCCTGCGCATTCTCAGATTTATAACCCGTGTTTTCATAAGAAGAAGAAGTAACAATGTGTAAAATGGTTTGGGTGGCTATTTCTCAAGTCTTTACAAACATATTGCGATAATACAACGCGTATAGTTCAATAAACTTTGTACAGTTTTAAGAAAGAAATAAAAATCATATTTCATTTCTTTTCCCGTTATTTTTGACAGCTTACAATCACTACGATGATAAAACTGTCAACGTTCTTATACCGTTCGTGTAAAAAAAAAAAAAAAACTTCTCTTACTGTTATATATACAATAAGGCAACTATTGAATGACACAACCAAATAATCAACAAACAGGCAACGCTCAAGATTGTAAATGTAAACTCGTTTCTTAGAATGAGCGTATACTGGAAATATCAGTATCCAAAGTCAGGTGCAACAATAACGTGCTAAACGGTTACTTAGAAACGGGTTATAAATTAACATCGAATGGGACAGTTAGTAGTAAAATGTATTTTTATTTGGAAAATAAACCAGCTGTAGAGAATACGACCTAAGATGGCATGGCCTCCCCCATAAAATAGTTAATGTAATCAAAGCCCTATACGAGGGTTTTCAGTGCAAAGCTATCTGTGGAGAACATACCTCCAGCAGCTTTAGGGTACAAACAGGAGTGAAACAGGGATGTGTACTATCACCAACATTATTTATCTTGGCAGTAGACTGGTTAATGAAGGAGGCAACATCAGACAAACGCAGAGGATTACAATGGACCTTTGACACAGTGCTGGAGCTCCTTGACTTTGCGGACGACATTTGTCTATTATCAAGCAGTCACAAAGATATGCAAGATAAAATAAACAAGCTAACTCAGAATGCAAACAACATAGGACTAAAGATCAACGTAGGAAAGACAAAGTTGATGAAGCAAAATGTGAACAACAGAAATGTACTCAGAGTAGATAACAAGTTAGTGGAGGAGGTCAACGAATTTGTATACCTTGGCAGCAGAGTAGTAGAAAATGGATACAGCACAGAGGACATCAACAGCAGACTTACTAGAGCAAACCAGGCTTTTGCAATGCTGCAGACTATATGGAAATAAAAAAAAACTAAGCTTAAATATGAAAATCAGGATATTTAAGAGTAATGTTCTAAGTGTACTACTCTATGGAAGTGAATGCTGGAAAATCACCAAAACCATAGAAAACAAGGTGAATTCTTTCCAGACTAAATATTTTGGCCAAACACCATAAGAAATAACATCTTATTAGCAGAAATGAAGATGAAACCACTGACAACAATTATTGAGGAAAGACGCTGGCGATGGTTGGGACATGTGCTCCAAATGACTGACAACTCAGTACCAAAAATAGCACTAAGATGGACACCACAGGGGAACAGAAGTAAGGGTAGACCAAAAGAGACATGGAGAAGAACAACATAAACGATGTTGAGCAATAGAGGGCTCACCTGGGCAAGAGCAGAAAAAAAGGCGAAGGACAGGCATTTGTGGAAAACCCTTGCGGAAGCCCCATGTGCCCTGGGCACTTAAGGTTCAGAGAGAGAGAGAGAGAGAGAGAGAGAGAGAGAATACGGGCAACTAACGCCGTATCCCTATGTGCCTCTAAGGCATTATAGGATTACGTTTACCTTTACCTTTTTAGAAATTAGTACCTTGCACTCAAATGCCGGGGAAACGTCTCTCAGAAATGACAAAGATCCACCTGACTACACAGCACTTGTGAATGAGATCCTTATAGGGACACGTAAAATGTCGCGTGAATAACACAGTCCTCAGTTTGTGAACAGAAAGAAGTTAAAAACTCAAGCAGGAAAGGATTTGTGACTGGATCTGGGACTCCACTATCTTCACTTCCTATAGAACAACGGCAACATGCAGGGGAGATAATTATACTCCTCTCCAAGCAAAACTGCCCGAACGAGGAACTGTATTTCATTTGCCCACCAGTACCCCTAATAACTGTAACAGTTGTACAAAATAACTCACTTAATACCTCAGAATGATCACATAACGGCTTGTACTTTGTTTCTTGTGCTTACTTTTTTGCCTGCCTTTTTTTTTTTCTTCTAAAGATCGAACTCGGAGAAGCGAGCAAATGAAAATAATGTCCACATAAATAGAAATTAATTTAGAGTGAAATCTGCATAAAGAGAGGATAATTATCAGTAACAAGCAAATATATGCGCGATATGTTACAGAAAGAATTAACAGGTACAAATTAACAGACATAAAATCCCTTGATGAGGTTGAAAGACTCGCCGAAGACAGGAAAAATTGGCGAACTACTTTGCGAGCCCTATGTGAGGTTTAATGGCACGGGAAGGATATAAGATAAGATATAAGATGTTACAGAAGCTGCCACAAAGTGACTGACTGGACTGATAATGACAGAAATCTTTCCTTCAATCAAGTGATAGCGATAAGTCAGCCACCGCCATGTTGGCCAACCTTTAGGAAAGGGCGCTCGGAAAGTTGTGTTTGGGGCGAGTTTCTGATGACGGTGAATATCTGCCTGCATGGCGAAGCGCACCCTATTACAGTACACAGATGATGAAGGGGAGAACATGGAATCGCGAACAATTAAATCCCATAGCCTGAGTCGCTTGGGGGAATCATGGGGAAAAGCAAACACAATCAACAGTTGGCTGCAACAGCCACAAAAGATAACAACAAGTAAATAAATATAACTATACAAAAATATAACTGTGATGTTTTAAAGTGGATGCTGCCAATAATGTTTCCGTCACCATAATTATCATCAGTGTCATCAACATCTTAATTGTCTTCATTATAATCAACAAAACTGTTACCAGCTGATGATCACGAAGAATGACGATAGCATCACTGTCTGTCCAACATTATTACGTCTAACATTACTATGTCTAACATCATTATGTCTAACAACTATTGTGTCTAACATCACGATGTCTACCATCATTATGTCTAACATTATGATGTCTAACATCATTATTGTCTACCAGCATTATAATGCCTAGCACACGATGCCTACCTTCATTATGTCTAACATTATGATGTCTAACATCATTATGTCTACCAACATTAAAATGCCTAGCACACGATGCCTACCTTCATTATGTCTAACATTATGATGTCTAACATCACGATGTCTACCATCATTACGATGTCTAACACCATTATTCTCCACCAACACTAAAACACAACCAAGACCGCCGTGAACGTTATCGTCATAGTCACTATCAGTGATGCAAACAACCGTCACCTCACATGCATACAATAAAGAAAACGCCCACTAGCATTACATTCACTTTTGTGATAAGTGTTTTCTGATAGATAAGTGTTTTCTGATAGATAAGTGACTTATAACATCCTTCTTATTACATACATTGCCATGACAGAGGCGGCGGTGAAGTTGATGATTTCTGCCCGTTATTTCTTGCTTCTGTTTTTTTTTTTCCCTAGCCTTTTTTTTGGGTCGCGTTTGTTCCACCCCCCCCCCCCACCCTCTTTTCCCAATTGTGTCGTTTGCTCTTACGACGATAATGGTTACACCGATGATCACGATAACGATAATGATCTTGGGTTTTGTCGGGTCCTAGAACTTACATAAGATGATGATGGTTTGATGCCTTCCTGGCAAACTCCTCAATACATGACGACAGCCCGTTTTTTTTTTCACCTATCTCATTGCCAAGGCTGTTGTGCCACTTTAAAGGTGCGCTGTCTGGAAAGGAGGGGGCGTCTGTACCAGTGTCAGTCATTGTGTTACCATGGACACTCCCTCTCCCCTTCCCCCTCCCCCGCCCAAAACTTTTCTGCTAAACTGCCCTATATAATAGTCTGATTAACTGTTACATATATACAATAGTCTGATTAACTGTTACATATATACAATAGTCTGATTAACTGTTACATATAGACAATAGTTCATTAACTGTTACATATATACAATAGCCTGATTAACTGTTACATATATAAAATAGTTCATTAACTGTTACATATATACAATAGTCTGATTAACTGTTACATATATACAATAGTCTGATGAACTGTGACATATATACAATAGTCTCATTAACTGTTACATATATACAATAGTCTGATTAACTGTTACATATATACAATAGTTGATAAACTGTTACATATATACAATAGTCTGATTAACTGTTACATATATACAATAGTCTGATTAACTGTTACATATATAAAATAGTTCATTAACTGTTACATATATACAATAGTCTGATTAACTGTTACATATATACAATAGTCTGATTAACTGTTACATATATAAAATAGTTCATTAACTGTTACATATATACAATAGTCTGATTAACTGTTACATATATAAAATAGTTCATTAACTGTTACATATTACAATAGTCTGATTAACTGTTACATATATAAAATAGTTCCTTAACTGTTACATATATACAATAGTCTGATTAACTGTTACATATATAAAATAGTTCATTACTGTTACATATATACAATAGTCTGATTAACTGTTACATATATAAAATAGTTCATTAACTGTTACATATATACAATAGTCTGATTAACTGTTACATATATAAAATAGTTCATTAACTGTTACATATATACAATAGTCTGATTAACTGTTACATATATAAAATAGTTCATTAACTGTTACATATATACAATAGTCTGATTAACTGTTACATATATAAAATAGTTCATTAACTGTTACATATATACAATAGCCTGATTAACTGTTACATATATAAAATAGTTCATTAACTGTTACATATATACAATAGTTCATTAACTGTTATATATATACAATAGTCTGATTAACTCTTACATATATACAATAGTCTGATTAACTGTTACATATATATAATAGTCTGATTAACTCTTACATATATACAATAGTCTGATTAACTGTACTATATATAATAGTCTGATTAACTCTTACATATATACAATAGTCTGATTAACTGTTACATATATATAATAGTCTGATTAACTCTTACATATATACAATAGTCTGATTAACTGTTACATATATATATAATAGTCTGATTAACTGTTACATATATACAATAGTTCATTAACTCTTACATATATACAATAGTTCATTAACTGTTACATATATACAATAGTCTGATTAACTGTTACATATATACAATAGTTCATTAACTCTTACATATATACAATAGTTCATTAACTGTTACATATATACAATAGTCTGATTAACTCTTACATATATACAATAGTCTGATTAACTCTTACATATATACAATAGTCTGATTAACTGTTACATATATACAATAGTCTGATTAACTCTTACATATATACAATAGTCTGATTAACTGTTACATATATACAATAGTCTGATTAACTCTTACATATATATAATAGTCTGATTAACTTTTACATATATCATAATTAATGACAGATATTGTTGTAAATAAAACAATATGTACTCAGCCATTATTCGCAAACAACCGAAATATGTTTTGTGCTAAACTAAAATTTGAAGAAAAATACTTACAAGTCTTTATCCTATAAATATCTTGTTCAGGCTCTTTGCAGGTCGTGAAACTGTACTAGTAATGTTTAATGAACTTTAGCAGCGACAGATCAACAGAAAATTGTCCCATTAAAACTCCTCCATGCCACATGACATGATCAACTTAACAATGGTCATATGATTGGGGCGGTGCAGCTAAATTTAGCACTGTACTACGCAGTATTTCCTTGAGAGATTTTCCCTAGACTAATACAGATCCGCGAAGCACTATTGTCTGTTGTGCTACTGTTTCAAATGTGTAGGAAGCGCGTTCTGCCCTATCTGCTGCAAAGAATCTGGCGGTTTTTTAAAAAATGGGGGCCCGGGAGACACAGACAGACAGACACACAGACAGACAGACAGACACACAGACAGACAGACACACAGAGAGAGAGAGAGAGAGAGGAACAAGAAAGAATTGGATATATACATGAAAGGTATATCATCAGGAGAATAACGAGATGTTTAAGTAGAACATTAAATGTAACAAGATGAGAGCAAGTTAGAAAGCGACACCATCAAGGAAAGGGTTGGAAGAAACACTAGTGTTACACTACATCCGGTAACAACAAGTCGAGTGGTGGCCCACGTTACACAGCTACCACCATATAGTGTACCTCAACTAGCGTTCATGCTAAGAATTGTAGGTAACAGAGGAAGAGGCCACCCACGCAGCGAGAGAGGAATTTACAGAAACCAACTTATATACCCCGTTATATGAAGCGAATCGCTAAGCTCTATTTGTTTCCTCAATACTGAAAGATATATCTGGAAAGACAAGACAAGACAAGACAAGACAAGACAAGACAAGACAACCGTACGTGTGGCCAATGAGTAGGGTGTCCAGTCGGTGCGTTGTAGGGTCTAGAGATGCTGGATATGGCCTAGCTCTGGAACCACATGGGTTAAACTCGCTGTTTAGTTACACGTAACATCATCTTCTTCAATCATTATAGTACCTCTCCACTAAATCCACCCCTTCTTACTTTTCAAACTTCCTCACAGCATCACTCTGCAACCCCGATATTTTCTCTGCAACCCCTCTTCTCTGCAACACCTCTTCCCCAATCACCTGTTTCAAATTCTCCTAGCTAGGCCAGTAGTGCGTCACTCTCTCTCCCCTCCCCGGTTCCCCATCTACCACCCCCAGTTACAACCCACCGACCACATGTCACAGGTCTCTATTTAAACAATTTCCACGTCCTACCAGATCCATTCCTGACACACACCGCCAGACAAGCCACACCTTGCAATTTACAGCTAAGTACTCCTTTAAAAAAATTTTTTTTTAAAAACAGTATTCATGTAAATCTATACTTTATCTCCTCTCCCTATTTCTTCGTCCTGTATGTTTTTGTATGATTAAGGCTCACGCCGAAACGTCACAACTTTGTAATCGTTAAATAATAAAGCTGCTCCTACTTTTTTCCGATTTTATACATTCTAGCTCTGTTGTTGGTCTGAGAGAACTGCTTTATTACACTCGGGGCTTGCCTATAAGTGTTCTGCATTCAACATCAGGAAAAATGATCGCTTCGCAAACATTAATCTACCTTTGTGAAAACTCTTGTTAGTAGATAGTCATTTATATATGTATGTAGTTACTTTTTGTATTCAGTGCATGAATAAGAGCGAAATGTGAATGTTATACTTTAATTCTATTTTGTGTCTCGCAGCTTTCCAATGTTAGTTATGATTGATTATATGAACAGAATATTTGTAGAATGTCTAGAACAGAGTGAAAGTTGTATGATAAAGGGCAGAATGTCAGACGGGTCTGCGTGCCCAATTCTTAACACTTTGGAAATAAAGACAAATCAATCAATCAATCAATCATTCACTACCTGGTCAATGTTGTTTGGCAGCATCCGGACTGGTCGAAGGGCAATAACTGTGAAAATATTTTAATATTCAGTTTCAAAGAATTTTAATAAATTTTAATAAATAACAATTGCAATTTAATTATTAAAACTATATTAAACTACTTGTAACCCTGATACAGCCTGCTAAAATAAACAATATACTAGAGTTATGAGGTGTTATTATAATAATCTTAGCAAAGGAACGTGAATATGTGGGAAAGCTTTGAAGGTGGCGTTCAGTGAATGTTGGGTCACTGTGTCATTCCCCTCCCCCGGGGTGATAGATCTGAGAGGCGAGAACTCTTCATCACTTAAAAATTATAAAACTATGTTAGCTCATTCATTCATTCATTCATCTGCATGTCCCTTGCGGAACTTTGCCTCCCTAACAGCTCTCCTGTAGGCCTCTCGGTTGTGAGCAAGATGGCCTGTTGCTGTTGCATCCATTTCCAGATCGTCAACGATGTCTTGCAGCCATCTTCGTCTTGGTCTTCCTCTTTTTCTTTTTCCCATTATGTTTCCTTCCAATACGGTCTTCTCTAAATTATCATGACGTTTAATGTGTCCAAAATATTTCAGTTTTCTCTCTTTAATCCTCTTCACTAGCCAGCCTTCTTCAATATTAAGCTCTTGTAGTATAGATATATTTGTTCTTTTTTGTGTCCACGATATTTGGAAACATACCAAGAAACCCAAGCAGCAATCATGTTAGCTCACGTGACATTAATATTTGACGGTTGATTAGTGTATATAATATGTCTAGTATGTATAACAGGTGGCTGAACCATAATTTGAATGTATATATCCATTTTTATATTATTATACTATTATGTGATGTTATGGCTTATGTGGGAAAAAAATTTTGGAAAGACTACTCCCTGTCCTGCTTCCAAATATCTGCTTCCAAGACCTTCATTTCTTTCGTCCTCTGTTAAAAATATACAGCAACAGAGATTACCAACCCCATTCCAGCCTAGCCTTGTGTCTAACGGGAGCAACCCAATCCTGTGTCTAGCTGGAGCAACCCAACCCTGTGCCTAGCTGGAGCAACCCAATCCTGTGTCTACCTGTAGCAACTAAATCCTATGTCTAACTGGACAACTCAACCCTGTGTCTGATGGAAGCAACCCAACCCTGTGTCTGACGGGAGAAAACCTAACAACGCAACCCAGTGCCTAACGGGAGCAACCCAGTTCTGAACCGGAGCAACCCAACCTTGTATCTAACGGGAGCCAGATTTAAATATTTAAAAATATCCTGGAAAAGTTTATTCTCCAAATTCACTATTATTCCCTCTCTCCCCCTTTTCCAGAAAAAAACAATGAGACCTCCCCTTACTCAGCGTGGCCAACTTTGGAGGGTACTTATATATAAGCATGAGCGGTGGAGACGATGCAGAGAGCGAGGCAGGACACTGGCTGGCATCAGTATCCTTATATCTCACATCCTCAGAGGCGTATCCCTATATCCCACATCCTCAGAGAAGTTTCTTTATATCCCACATCCTCAGAGAAGTATCCTTATATCCCACATCCTCAGAGAAGAATCCTTATATCCCACATCCTCAGAGAAGTATCCTTATATCCCACATCCTCAGAGAAGTATCCTTATACCCCACATTTTCAGAGAAGTGACTGCCAAGAATTATATCCCATGTCCTCAGAGAAGTGACTGTCAAGAAGCGCCTTGAAACCTTTAATCTCCCGCTGCCTTTGGGGATTGGGGTTGGGGGTGGGTGGTAAGACAGAGTTGGAAAGCTTGAGGAAATACCATGTACAAACCCTCACAAGGGATCGGGAACCCTATCTTGGCAACTGTCAAGAATAGTCGTAGAGTCTACAAAAACCGAATCAAAATTATCGACATTTCTTGGCCACGTAAGACAACTTTCTTAAGCAGAGCACGTCATGAGCTACAAGTGATTCCAGATCGTCAGCAAAATAACTTCATCAAAAACTTGCAGCTGATACACCTTAAGTGCCCAGGGCACACGGGGCTTCCGCAAGGGTTTTCCACAAATGCCTGTCCTTCGCCATTTCTCTGCTCTTGCCCAGGTGAGCCCTCTATTGCTCAACATCGTTTATGTTGTTCTTCTCCATGTCTCTTTTGGTCTACCCTTACTTCTGTTCCCCTGTGGTGTCCATCTTAGTGCTATTTTTGGTAGTGGTTTGTCAGTCATTCGGAGCACATGTCCCAGCCATCGCAACCCAGTGCGATATATATATATATTTCACAAGTTCATGGTTTGTATACAAGATTTTAATCTGATAGTTTATTAGAACTGGTGCACTTGTCGCATTTTTGTCGTGACTAAAGAACGGTGTCAGTGCAGGTCTCTGTATCAAGGTTTACGTGAAATAAATGAAACAAGCAGAAAGAACTTTCTGGGTGAACTTGATATTCACAGAGTATCGATCTTCTAAAGTGCTGTGAGTAAAACTCTTTCACGTCTTCTATGAAAGAGTTTAGACGTTGAAAGTGCCAGGTAATGTGGTATGCTTGTTTTAACAAATCTAGGTGCAAAAAATGTACCAAGTCAACTATTCACAGCTTTGTAAAGCCGTGTAAAGCCGTGTAAAACAGCGTAAAGATGAAGTCTTTTCTTACAATCTTTACCTCAGTTACGGTAGAAATAATCAGCGACTCTCCATTTTAGTTTTTAAATCCATTTTCCCCAATCCGCTTATTCGAAAAATTTCATTTCCTAAAATAATTTCATTTTTACCATCTGTTTACACTGAAGTATATAGTCAATCCGGGACATCAGCAGGGTTTTCCTACCTCTAGTCTTATCTTCCCATGATGGTGTGTCTCTATGTCATTACATTTCTTATTTAGCCACTCTTCTTTAGCTTTATTGCATTTGTGTCTTATTTCTTTGTTTAATTTGTCGTATTCATCTTTATCTTCCTTGAGACTTCTTCTCCGATCCATTAGTTGCAAAACTTCTTCTGTCATCCACCCCTGTTTAGCGTGTCGTTTATTTGGAGGTAGGATTTCGATAGATGTTTGCTGAACAGAGTCCTTAAGAATATTTCATCGTTCATCAGTTGAGGGAAGAAGAGACAGAGGAAGACAGAGAGAGAAGTTAGTGGATGGACTGTCAGTGTGTCTAGGAAGAAAGTCACCGGTGGATGTTATAATCAAATCTAAAGACAGGGACTTGTGGAGAGAAATGATCGCCTACGCCATACGGCACGGCACCTGATTGATTGATTGAGTCTTATCTTGGGTTCACTACTAACTGTACTACTCGAGGTTCCCAAATATCATTTCCATATTATATATATTGAAAATTTCTAAACAGCAATCGTAGTAATTAATGGAGATCTACTAGAATATACTAACTGATTGAGATCTGCCAGAATAAAGTAATTAATGGAGATCTGCCAGAATGTAGTTGTAGACTATGTCTGTGAAATCTACATTTATTATCGATAATGTTAAGAATTTGGTTAATTACAGCTGTTAAGGCACTCTCCTGGCATGAACTTCCGTATTTCGTGGCCAGGATTTCCCAATTCAGTGACCGGCAACTCAGTGACCAGCAACTCAGTGACCAGCAACTCAGTGACCAGCAACTCAGTGACCAGCAACTCAGGATTCCCCATCCAAGGAATGCTATATGCCGGTTGGGCATCAGATTAAACATACCTCACAACATTACCACAACATGTTATAGTCATTATCAAGTCAAATATAAAAATACATTAACGTTTTACTTACTCAACAACATGGATCAGTGGAACCACAGGATTTACACTCACACACAACATGCAACACATATCATAAAAAACATGTGCAGGCAAAATATCAATCAATGCAATATTCATTAGCTCATGTAACTAAAATAATAACTAAAATAACCGTGGCTATCTGCTCTCAAACCCCTAATCCCAATGCACAATCCATTACTCTAAAACGTGCACATGCACTTTATTTCCATGCCCTGTCACTCTACCCCTTCATAAATAAATTCAAGCATGCTATCCCACTATTAATCTCGCTTCTTCAATACAGGAAATTTGGGTGTGCTCTCGCACTATTACTCCTCAGTTCAGTAAATATCAAATATGTGCTTACGCACTAATTTTCCTTCCAGTTCAATCATATATTTCATTGATTTGAATGTCCCTTGTGGAACTTCGCCTCTCTAACAGCAATCCTGTAGACCTCTCAAGGTTGTGACAAAATGGCCTGCTGTTGATGCATCTATTTGCAGATCATCAACGATGTCTTGCACCCATCTTCGCCTTGGTCTTCCTCTCTTTCTTTTTCCCATTATGCACCCTTCCAAGACGGTATTCTCTAGATTATCATGACGTTTAATGTAACAAAAATGTTTAAGTTTTCTTTGTTTAATCATCTTTACTAGCCAGCTTTCTTCAATATTAAGTTCTTGTAATATGGATATATTTGTTCTTTTTTGTGTCCACCATATTTGAAGAACTCTTCTGTAGCATTTACATTCAAAAGCTTTTATGTGTTTCATAGCTGTTTTGTTAAATGTCCAGGTCTCACAGGCATATGTTGGGATGGGAAAGATGCATGTCCTTAAAAATCCTATTTTTGTAGTTCTGTCTGTTCCTCTCCACTTCTTCTTTAGTTGTTTTACTTTCTGAAGAACGATAGATGTCCTCCTTTTAATTTCCCTCATTGTATCTCCATTATTAGTTAGTAATGATCCAAGATATTCAAAACTCTCCACTTCTTTCAGTTTTTCCTAATTGACACATATTTCAGCTGCCTTGTTTGTTTTGTCAGTTGTCATCAATTTAGTTTTCTTCGCATTAAGATAGAGGTTTTGCTCTTCGCTGTTCTTACAGACTGACATAATTAGTTTTTCCAATCATTTTTGTGTTGTGGACAGTAATACTGTATCATCAGCATATCTAATCTCTGTTATTTCATAACCTCCAATTGTTATGGCATCGTAATATTCTTTGTCTACATCTTCTATAATATTCCTCATTATATTTTCAGTATACAAGTTAAATAAGTTAGGCGACAATATGCACCCCTGACGGACCCCTTGTTTTATGTCAAACCAAGTTGTTGTTTCACCATTTATTCTTACTGCTGCTTGTTGGTCTAGATACAACAGTGATGTTAATTGTATCAAATATGTTGGAAATCCCATTTTTTCCCATTATTTCCCAAAGTTTCTGGTGTTGTACACAATCAAATGCCTTTGAGTAGTCTATAAAGGATAAATATAGATTCACATTAAACTCTCTGCATTTCTCTATTATTAATCTTAGATTGGATATATGATCTCCTGATCCTCTTCCTTACCTGAAACCAGCTTGGACCATATTGACTTCTTCTTCTATTTTCTTTTGAAGTCTACCCTTTATGATTTTTAACAGAATTTTACTGGCATGACTAATCAGGGCAACAGTTCTGTAGTTTGTGCATAATTTCAGGTTACCCTTTTTTTGGCAGTGGTATGAATACAGTTCTTTTCCATTCTTTTGGCCAAATACCTGAATGCCATATCTTTTTACATAGTGCATGATAGATTGTTGCACACTCCTTTCCTCCTGCTTTAATAAATTCAGCCATTATCTCATCACATCCTGGTGATTTACAATTTTTCAGATTCTTTATTGCCCATAAAACTTCTTCTATTGTCAGTTCGGGTTCTTTCTCCTCCAATAATAATTCACACTGTTGATTTCTGCTTCACAGTCAGTTGTTTCATACATTCCTCTGCAATATTCTTTCTGTCTTCTATAATTTCCTCTGTCTCTGTCAAGGTATTCCCCATCTCATCACAAATTACATTTAGCTTAGGTGTGACATTTTTCGGCAATGTCTTCATTTCTTTAAACATTTCACTATCTCTTCCACACTTCTGATGTTCTTCTATTCTTTCACAACAATCTTGTATGTATCGTTTTTTTTTTTGTCTTTTCTTATTTTTCTTCGTACTTCTTTTGTTAAAGATTTATATTGCTCTTTGTTGTTTGTCACTTTCCATTTAGTCTTCATTTCTCTACGTTGTTTTATCTGTTCTAGTGTACCTGCTGTAATCCATCCATTATTTTGTGTTTTCTTTACTGGAACCTCGTCTTTAGCTGTTGTTATTAAGATAACAGTTCATGAAGTTCAAATAATGTGTCAACACGCTAATACTCCGTTTCAGTTCATTAGTCCAAATGTGCTCATGCACTAATACATATATCCACCGCTTCAGAAAGTTCATATGAAGACCAAGCCTGATGGCACACGAAGAATTAAGGCATCATTCATACTATTCAAGAGAACGTGCATCATCAGAATTAATATATATATATATATAGAGATATCCACATCGACATGAAATTCACATGAGTTATCAGCATGATTCATCATGAACACAATACATATCCACATGTATGTAACACAACGATATCAAGGAGACAGGGACCAAATATTTCCATATCAGCCAGATCGATCTAGCCCCGCCATGCTTATACTAATCTCCATCTTATCCTTATTGATTCTTTTTTTTCCGCACGCTTTCCTCCTTATATAAGGTAGATAGAGGTGTATGGTGCAGTTTTACAAAGTGAGGGAGGAAGTGAGCAAGGTGAGAAAAAAACGAATATAAAGTATGAGAATGTATAAATGGAAAACATACAACATCCGATATTTCGGCGTGAGCCTTATTCGAGGATACATGCAAAAACAAAATACAAACATATATAACTTATCTGAAGCGTCTTGCTCTCAGCAAAGCTTAATTGTGTGGAAGAAGGAGGAGGAAGAAAAAAAAAAAACGTTGCCAACAGACAAAAGATTCCCGATATAGCCAATCATAGCGAAGAAGCGGAGAGAGAGGAAGGCAATAGAAACATGATAGCCGCTAGAGGTGTCGGGTGGGGGGGGGGGGGGGAAGGGGAGAGAAAAGAGGACGCGAGAGATAATGAATGAAGAACTTAAACACCTACAGGGAGGAAATGTAAAACTGGTGAATGGGACAAGACCAATATGTTGGCAGAGAAGGAAATAGGATGGTGGTAGGGAGGGGTAGCATAGAGAAAGAAATTAGAGTATAAAAAAGGCCAGTGGAAAAAGAAAGAAGTTACAGAAAGCTGAAGACATTGTTAATTCCAGCTGGGTGGAGACAGCCAGTCTGGAAAATAAGGCGCTGTTCTAAGACCCTCCGAGATCGTACATCTGCGGAACAAGAGCGGATCGCACTAACCGAAATGTCCTGTTTGCCCCTGTGGTTACCAAGGCAAAAATGTTTAGCCCAGGTGTCCAGGCCCTCTTAGAAATATCATTGAGATGCTGGCGAAATCGATCTCCTAACCGTAAGCCAGTTTCCCCTATGTACTTCAAACCGCAACGTTTGCACATGATAACATAAATGACATTTCGTGAAGTGCAGGTGAAGCCCTCCTGTACCGACAACGTGGATTTAGGGAAAGAGATCTGGCTGGCCTCGACAACAAACGGACAAGTGTTGCATCTACGGCGTCCACAACGTCTGGTACCATAAAAAGTGTCATCTGTCTTAAGATGACTACGAATTAAAAGGTCCCTGAGGTTTTTGTCACGTCTGTAAGCCACCAATGGGGGTTCCCCAAAAAGTTCACGTGTCTCAGGCTCGGTCTGGAGGAGGTGGAGATGGCGAAACAGTATGTTTTTAACTGTCAAGCTATGGGGGTGGTACGTGAGTACTAGTTTCACCCTGTCCGAGCTACAGTGCGGTTTAGGGGTGAGGGCTTGTTGCCGCGATATGTGGCTAATGCGGATCCAAGACGACGAGAGAACGTGGTCTGGATAGCCGCGTTGACGGAAGAAATCTAGTAATTTGTGGCCTTGATCCTGGAAATCCAAATCCTCCTTACACAAACGTCGCAACCTAAGAAGCTGGGAAAAAGGAATAGAGTCCTTACACGATCTGGGATGGGAGGAAGAGTACAGGAGGTAGCTGTGAGAGTCTGTAGGTTTATAGTAGATAGAAGTAGTAAGCCCGGAGGGGCCGATAGTGACGGCAATGTCAAGAAAGTTAGCGGAAGTAGCAGAGATATGGGAGGTGAAAGAAATGACAGGATTGTATTCTTTAACAAAACTGATAAAGTTGTCAAGGTCTTCCTCTGGCATTGATGTGATCCCAATGCCATCGTCTATGTAGCGTCTATAGAAGGCGGGAAAAGGGCCTCTAAAGGCTCTCAGAATCTTGTGTTCGAAGTGGCCCATGAACAGACACGCGTAGCTGGGGCCCATCTTGGTACCCATGGCTACACCACTAATCTGGTCAAAGTAAAGGCCATTGAATTCAAAAGAATTGAGTTGGAGGACAAGTTGTGTAAGGCGCATAATAGTAGAAGTAGGAATAGAGGGATTGCGTCTTTTGTTCAGAAAGAACTTGACGGCCTGAAGTCCCTGGTCATGTGGGATGGATGTGTATAAGGATACTACATCAAGGGTGAAGATACGGTAGGTGTGACCAGGCAGGAGTGTAAGGGTCTCAAAAGTAATGAGAGCATGATTGGTGTCCTTGAGATAAGTGGGCAGACTAGTGACCAGAGGTTGAAAGATGCTGTCAAGAAAATCAGAGATTTGTTCCGTAGGACAGGAACAAGCAGACACTATGGGCCTTCCTGGGTTTCCTGGTTTGTGAATCTTAGGGAGTAGATAAAAAGATGGTTTCCCTAAGCAGCTGTCGCGGATGTGAAGATGTGTAGCCGAGGGAGAAAGACCAGACTTGGTCTTGTGGATGAGTTCGTTGATCGTGTCTCGAACATGGTGGTTGTTGGCCAGAGTCGGATCTTGAGGGCGAGAGGCATAAAATTTAGTGTTGGTCAGCTGGCCCATGGCCTCCTGGATGTACAATTCTTTCTTCCAACAAACGATAGCTCCGCCCTTGTCTGCACTCTTGATCACGATATCTCGCCTGCGCTGAAGTTGAGAAAGTGCGCGTTGCTGGGGTCAGGTTCGAGTGTCGTACACGGGGAAGGCGAAGCTTGCGGATTTCGTGAAGAAGTGTGATCAATGTAGAGGTCCAAGGCACGAGACGCTCCTGCTGAAGGTGTCCAGGTGGATGGTTGTTTGGAGAAGCGAGAGAAAGGGTCATCATCGGAGGTGGATTGGGATGATGAAGGTTGGGACGCGTCTTGGAAATGGAACTTTAAACGCAGTCTGCGATGGAAACGGTGGACATCTTGAAGGAGTGAGAACTGGTCAGCAGAAGGACGGAGGGGAACAAACTGTAAACCTTTCCCCAGGGCAGATAATTCATCAGCTGAAAGAGGAATATCCGGAGGGATACAAACCACCTTAGTGGGGGCAGAAGCGGGGGCGGGTCTGGGAGAGGCCGTAGAGGGACGGAGAGCAGAAAGTTTCTGCTTTTTGAGAGAGGAAAGTTGCAGGTAGAATTGTCTGTTGGTGGAGTGAATAATCTCGCGGATCAGGCGATAGATGAGGTAATTATCATGTGTAATGTGGTGGAGACGGGCAGAGAGTAGAGCGATCTGACTATCGAGGTCCGAGAGGAGTTTAATGTGTCCCTCTACGACACAGCGCATGCGTTGAAAAGCGCAATTGGTTTCGATAGCACAAAGACGCTGACGGATTCTGGGGTGGAGAGTGCCCATGGCCGGTGAAAACTTAGAAGTAAAACCTTTGGGAACAACCCTCAGGCGAAGACAGTTGTTGAGAAAATTAACGTGAGAAGTGAACCGCGTCTTCTTGTACGTGGAAAAAGCGAGGTCAGTGGCGGTACGGGAAAGGAGAGGTGACAAAAGACTGAAAGAGAGAGTAATAAAAGCCTTGAGAGATTTTGTGATACGATTTAAAGAAGGCATGGTGACCAGAAGAGATATCGAATGACTGGGGTGTGGAGGGAGAGTAGAGGCTAACCTGACAAGCCAGAAGGAATGAAAACGGAGATGAATGAAGAGATGATAACAAGTGAGGGAGATGAAACCTACCAGGAAAGGTTACACTCTGAAAATGAACAGTGGGATAGACAGAGTTACAGAGTCTGGAAAGAAATAGAGGGATAGATAACACGCCACAAGTCAACGAAAACGAACAAAAATTTACGCAACAATGTCGCAGTCAAGTAGGAGAATGTAACAGATAAAAGGGATGGCGACTGCAGTAAAACTGGTTAATATAAATAAGGTAGATAGAGGTGTATGGTGCAGTTTTACAAAGTGAGGGAGGAAGTGAGCAAGGTGAGAAAAAAACGAATATAAAGTATGAGAATGTATAAATGGAAAACATACAACATCCGATATTTCGGCGTGAGCCTTATTCGAGGATACATGCAAAAACAAAATACAAACATATATAACTTATCTGAAGCGTCTTGCTCTCAGCAAAGCTTAATTGTGTGTGGAAGAAGGAGGAGGAAGTCGCCATCCCCTTTTATCCCCTCCTTATATAATGCATGGGTGTGGACGCAGACCACTCGCTCGTGTCAATCTAAGCAACGCGCGCTCGTCCACATAGTAGTTGATGGAGATGGAGATCTATCAGAATAAAGTAATTAATGGAGATTTGCCAGAGTGTAGCAATTGATGGAGATCTGCCAGAATAAAGTAAATTACTGGAGATCTACAAGAATAAAGTAATTTATGGAGGTCTGCCAGAATATGGTAATTAATTGATACTGCCAGAATGTGATAATTAATGGAGATCTACAAGAATAAAGTAATTAATGGAGATCTGCCAGAATAAAGTAGTTAATGGAGATCTGCCAAACTGTAGTATGCGGTGGGGATTTCTGGGACACTTTGTGAAAATGTGAAGAAAACAAGAATCAATAGTGGAGATTTGCACAAAATAACAGTGATAAATGGAGATGAATTAATAAGTTTATGGTTAGTGATTGTAGATAGAAGTGTATGGTGCAGTTTAATAAGATGGCAGAGGGAGTGAGTAAAGTGAGAAAAGTGAGAAAAAAAAAGAATAGAAAGTGTGAGAGTGAGATGATATAATGTATAATGTATAAATGAAAAACACAACATCCGATATTTCGGCGTGAGCCTTTTTCGAGGATTACATACACAAACGAAACAAAAACGTATAACTAAACGAAAAACGTATCTTAATGTGGTATCCTCTAAATGTAGGAAACACAGACAAATGCATACTTTCCATTCGTTTTTTCTCGCTTTTCTCACTTACTCCCTCTGCCGCCTTGTAAAACTGCACCATACTCCTTTGTCTGCCTTTATTATTTGAACCAGTTTTACTGCAGTCACCATCCATTTTATGGTAAGTGGAGGAGATTTGTGAATAATTAATGGGAGAACTAAGTGAAGACTGACCTACAAGAAAGCCATATTTTTTAGATGTCTGTTTTTACTTTATAAAAGACGGAGAAGAGGGAGGGGGGGGGGTCTCTGAAGGTTGGTATTTTCTCCATGTCTTTCTGTTATATTGTCCACAACTGCGGGTTGCAGCTGGGACAGAGACTGTGATCCCAGGGTTCGGTTCTCAAATTGTGTGTAAGAGAGAGAGAGAGAGAGAGAGAGAGATCCAAAAAATGAAGGACAGAATGTCAGACGATTCTATGTGCCCAGTTCACCAGCCTTTGAAAATAAACAATACATTTTATTCTCTCTCTCTCTCTCTTTCTCCGTCCTCTGTTCTCTCTCTCTCTTTCTCTCTCTCTCTCTTTTTCTCTCTCTCTCATCTATTACATGCAACTGAAGAGTTTGTGTCAGTAACTTACAAAGCATCATCATCATCATGTGCCGTGCCGACTGGCGTTGGCTATTATGCTTCTCCAGAGTACGCGATCCTTCATGCATGCCATCAGCTCAGTTGGTGATCTCCTCTCACACCATCCCGTCAGACTGTCCAGTATCATTTCTCTTGGTCTTCCTCTTGATCTTCTTCCTTCTATTTTTCCTGTTGTTATAATATTTTCAATGCCCCCTCTTCTCATTGCATGTCCTATGAAAGTACATTGTCTCTCTCTTATCTTTTTGACAAGGTTTTTTGTCTCTCCAGCTCTTCTCCTACATTCCTCATTAGTTATTTTTGCTGTCCAGGGGATTCGCAACATTCTTCTAATAAACCACATTTCTGCTGCTTCCAATGATTTTTGTGCAGACTTGCCTATTGTCCATGATTCACTTCCATATAACAAGATAGGTTCAATATAGCATTTTAGGACTCGTTTTCTAACATTCATTGATAAAGATGTGTTAGCTAATATGTTTCTCATTCTCTGAAATGCAGTCTTTGCTTGGCCTATTCTGTTCCTAATTTCTGTTCTGCATTTCCCATCTGAAGTTATTACTGCTCCAAGGTATTTGAATTTCTGCACCTGCTTTAGAACAGTTCCGTTTAATTTAATACTGCATGCTGGTGGATTCTGTTGCTTACAGAGCACAGTGAGAAAAAACGCCATTTTGTAAATATCAATTATTCACACCTATGGGCGTCTCATCACGGAGTGCTAGAGAGTTGAACCACCTGGTCAAGACCCCCCTCTGGTTTTTTTAACTAGAAAATTTGAACAAGAAATATTTGAACAAAATCCAAATGAGGGGAGATAATCCAGGTCTCACTAAGTACTGTACTCAAGAGTTCATTTCGTTCTTTCCTCCCCTGATTTCCAGAAGAGCCGATCACAGCCTGGGGGGTACCAGGACACATTGTTCGCTGAACCATCAAACGTAGGCCGCACTAGTGACCGGGAGTTCATGCTGTAAGTCGAATTGGCCATATGTCTGTCGTCAGACACTAAGTACAGCCCACTACTTGGCCGTATGTCTGTCGTCAGACACTAAGTACAGCCTACTACTTGGCCGTATGTCTGTCGTCAGACACTAAGTACAGCCCACTACTTGGCCGTATGTCTGTCGTCAGACACTAAGTACAGCCCACTACTTGGCCGTATGTCTTTCGTCGTCAGACACTAATTACATTCCACTACTTGGCCGTATGTCTATCGTCAGACACTAAGTACAGCCCACTACTTGGCCGTATGTCTGTCGTCGTCAGACACTAAGTACATTCCACTACTTGGCCGTATGTCTGTCGTCAGACACTAAGTACATTCCACTACTTGGCCGTATGTCTGTCGTCAGACACTAAGTACAGCCCACTACCTGGCCGTATGTCTGTCGTCAGACACTAAGTACAGCCCACTACCTGGCCGTATGTCTGTCGTCAGACACTAAGTACAGCCCACTACTTGGCCGTATGTCTGTCGTCGTCAGACACTAAGTACAGCCCACTACTTGGCCGTATGTCTGTCGTCAGACACTAAGTAAGCCTACTACTTGGCCGTATGTCTGTCGTCAGACATTCCACTACTGTAACATATTGCATGATGAGAAGACATATTTGACATTTATTTCAAATAATGACAGAATAGAAATTAACGCAGTGAATGTGTGTAAATTTATCATATAAAATATGATCACAAACAGGAAATACATAATATTGCAATAATAGCTTTTCAATCACACACACACACACACACATATATATATATATATATATATATACACACACACAAGGTGTGACAATTAAGTAATGAGACTGATTTTATTATGGCCAAGACAAAAATGCCACATATGAAGCAAAGCATGGAATCCAAAGAGGCAACCTTCATCTATGAGCTGGCAACTTTTCGTCGCCGCCGATAAGCAGATGACAAGCAGGCCGCCATTTTGTTGACCTAGTTAGAGGTGCAGTGTCACGTAATCAGCATGGAGCAAAAAGCTAACATTAAATTCTGTTTAAACTCAGAAAAGGTGCCATTGAGACAGTTGAATTGATGCAACAAATTTATGGGGATAATTGTTTATCTCATGCACAGATATTCAGGTGGTATTCATGATTCAAAAGTGCCGTGGAAATGATTAAAAATGCAACTAGACATGGACGCCCAATTTCTGTTCGTAATGAGGAACTCATTGCAAAAGTCAGAGAACGAATACAAGAAGATCGTTGTTTGACTATGAGGATGATGGCAGATGAATTTAGTGTTAATCGAGAGACCATTCATAAAATTTTAGTGGAAGATTTGGGCAAGAAAAAAGTTGCTTGCCGGTTTGTACCACATTCGTTGTCGGATGAACAAAAACATCAGCGTGTTGAGTAAAGACATCATGAAAATGTGTTGCAGAAATAAACATTTCTTAAATTTGATTGTTGCAGAGGATGAAACATGGATTTTCCGCTATGATCCCACAGCTAAACACCAAAATGCTCACTGGAAGTCATCATCATCACCAAAAGGCAAAAAGATTCGTCTTCAAAAGTCGAAAGTGAAGACAATGTTGGCGTGCTTCTACGACAGAAAAGGAGTTATTCACAAAGAATTTATTCCAGAGGGAATTGAAAAGGATTCTCCGAATCCGACCTGAGTATTCAACAGCTGGCAGTTGTTTTCCTTCTTCATGATAATGCACCGGCTCACCGGGCGGTAGTTGTACAGGAATTTTTGGCCCAAAAACAAATGTGTGTTCTCAACCATCCACCATATTCCCAATATTTGTCTCCCTGCGATTATTTTCTATTCCCAAAATTAAAGTTACCATTGAAAGGACGCCTTTTTGACGATACTGATGATATCCAAGTGGCTGTGACATCGAGTTTAAGGGACATACTAACAGAAGAACTGCAGAGGTCGTTCCAGTGTTTGTTAGATCATGCTACTCGCTGTATCAATGCACAAGGGGCTTACTTGGAATAAAATACAAGTTATATCTTCAACTGTTGTTTATTTTACTTTTTATATAATTAGTCCCATTACTTAATTGTCGGACCTTGTATATATATATATATATACATGCAATCACACGCATGAATTTTATCAGGCATTTAAAAGTATAGGTACAGGATACAAAATATAGAGTAAAGTATTTTGCAAATTCACTATAATATTAATTGTATGCAAAACTTGATTATAAACAACATTTTTAGTTTCACTTCCAGGAGCAAGAAAAAATAAATTATTGGGTGATCCTACCATTGAGCAAGCAATATAAAAGTTGTCCGTGGGAGAAACATGGCGATTTCAAATCTGTGTGTGTGTGTATTATTATAGACTGCTCTTACAGACAACGAATACAGTTACTGTACTTGATTATTCTGAATAGTCCCGAAATGTTTGTTTTGTAGATAATCACTTATATATGTATGTAGTTACTTCTGCGCTAAGTGAATGTATAAGAGCGAAACGTAAATGTTATATTTTATTTTATGTCTCTCAGCTTCAATGTTAGTTATGTTTGTTACATGAACAGCATATTTGTAGAATGTCTGGAAGGATGTATGATAAAGGGAAGAATGTCAGACGGGCCTGCATGCCCAGTTCTTTTGAAATAAAGATCAGTCAATCTGTCCCTCTCTGTCTCTCTGTCTCCCCCTCTCTTTCTCCCTCTCTCCTTCCCTCTCTCTCTCTCTCTCTTTACCCCACCCTCTCTGTCCCTCTCCCTCTCTCTCACCACCTCTGTCTCTCTCTCTCTATATACGTCCATCTCTTTCTCTCCCTAATTTGAAATGCTAATTTGAAAAAAAATAAGAAAAGGCACATTGTCACTGAGCAATGAAATCTACTATAGAATACACTAAAAAGCTAATATAAACATAAGGGAAAAAACACATTTAAAATTTATTTTTAGAAATATAATTAAAACAAAAAGAGACCATTACAATTGTGACTTGCCATTGGAGGCTACAAACGCTCCTTTTAGACCAGTACTGCTCTCTTTCACGATTATATTCCTTAGACCATTTTTCATACTTGAGTGTAGTGGCTAAGACTTCCACCCTCTTCATACCCAAATCCCCTGGGGTGGTCGGGGTGTTATACCCGACAGTACTTTTCTCCGATTATAAGTCATATGTGTACCAGGTTTGGTTGAAATTGCTATAGGCGTTCCAGAGTTATGCAGGAACATACACACACATACACATCATATCTATCTATCTATCTATCTATCTATCTATCTATCTATCTATCTATCTATCTATCTATCTATCTATCTATCTATCTATCTATCTATCTATCTATCTATCTATCTATCTAAAACAGTTTTTAAAATTCATTCATTTGCATGTTCCTTGCGCAACTTTGCATCCCAAACAGCACTCCTGTAGGCTTCTCGGTTGTGAGCAAGATGGCCTGCTGCTGCTGCATCCATTTACAGATCGTCAACGATGTCTTGCAGCCATCTTCGTTTTAGTCTTCCTCTTTTTCTTTGTCCCATTATGTACCCTTCCAAGACGGTCTTCTCTAGATTATCATGACATTTAACGTGCCCAAAATTTTAAAAATAAATAATCAAATAATCAATTTCATACAGCACGAAATTAAGGGTCCTTTGTACATGTAACGATACTGTGATGTTTCATTGAGTTTGTTGCCAAGGAAATGAAATATTTTTTTAACATCATTTGAAAAAAAAGTAACAATTGGAAATATGTGTCTGGACACGAAAGTGGTATCTTTAGAAACAGATTAATGGATTGAAAGAAAACAGTTGATGAACAACATCAGTACATGAAATACGCCATTAAGTTTAAGTTTTATTGAAGTGATCAATTCATGAAAGCAGAACTTTGTAGCTGTTACAGCGATATGACAGGAAGTCTCAACTTCCGCTACAAAAAATTTGATGTTAGTTTCTCACACCGGATAACAATATCCCAACCAGATTCCAAAAGGTCCGACAGAATGTTACAAATTTGTAGATTTTTAACATTTATTCTTTGTTACAGTCCATAAAAATTACTAGTAAAGTCGTATTAACAATGGGCATGTTGTAAGCGTCCGTTTAGTTATTTATTTACATTTATCTTGGATAAATGTCTTTTTTATCTTGGATAAATACGCCTTTGTTTATCATGGATAAATACGTCTTTTTTTTTTTACTTTGATGGATGCTGCGACTTGCAGAGGACAAGAAATGTTTGAACAAGATCTCCGGATAAGAGGAGATAATCTACATCTCACTAAGTACTGTACTCTGTTCCTGAAGTTCTTTCCTCCCCTGATTTCCAGAATAGCCAATCATATTGATCATATAGGGATGTCTGGATTGCAGTGAAGCAGGAGTCGAAATTTTGAACTTTGACCTGTGTCGTGAGCGTAGGTAACTCTGTGACCATGGCCAGCACTTCAGAGTCTCTATACACAAACATACACGCACGCACGTACGCACACACTCACCCACACACCCACGAACGCACAGACTCACACATGAGTTTGAGCTAAATTCATTCATTTGCATGTCCCTTGCGGAACTTTGCCTCCCTAACAGCTCTCCTGAAGGCCTATTGGTTGTTAGCAAGATGGCCTGCTGCTGATGCATCCATTTGCAGATCATCAACGATGTCTTGCAGCCATCTTCGCCTTGGTCTTCTTCTTTTTTCCCATTATGTACCCTTCCAAGACAGTTTTCTCTAGCTTATCATGACTTTTAATGTGTCCAAAATATTTAAGTTTCCTCGCTTTAATCCTCTTTACTAGCCAGCCTTCTTCAATATTAAGTTCTTGTAGTACGGATATATTTGTTCTTTTTTGTGTCCATGATATTTGAAGAACTCTTCTGTAGCATTTTATGTATTTCTCAGCTGTTTTGTTAAGTGTCCAGGTCACACAGGCATATGTTGCGATGTGAAAGATGCATGCCCTTAAAAATCTTATTTTTGTAGTTCTGTCTGTTCCCCTTCACAGATTCTGTAGTTGTTTTACTTTCTGAAGAGCGATAGATGTCCTCCTTTTATTTTCCCTCATTGTATCTCCATTATTAGTTAGTAGTGATCCAAGATATTCAAAACTCTCCATTTCTTCCAATTTTTCCTCATTGATACATATATCAGCTGCCTTGTTTGTTTTGTTAGTTGTCATCAATTTAGTTTTCTTCGCATTAAGATAGAGGTTTTGCTCTTCACAATTCTTACGGACTGACATAATTAGTTTTTCCAGTTCTTTTTGTGTTGTGAACATTAATACTGTGCCATCAGCATATCTAATCTCTGGTATTTCATAACCTCCAATTGTTATGGCATCGTATTATTCTTTGTCTACATCTTTTCTAACATTCCTCATTATATTTTCAGTACACAAGTTAAATAAGTAAGACGACAATATACACACCTGACGGACCCCTTGTTTTTTATCAAACCAAGTTGTTGTTTCCTCATTTATTCTTACTGCTGCTTGTTGGTCTAGATACAACAGTGATGTTAAATGTATCAAATATCTTGGAAATCCCATTTTTTCCATTATTTCCCAAAGTTTCTGGTGTTGTACACAATCAAATGCCTTTGAGTAGTCTATAAAATATAAATATAGGTTCACATTAAACTCTCTGCATTTCTCTATTATTAATCTTATATTGAATATATGATCTCTTGATCGTCTTCCTTGCCTGAAACCAGCTTGGACCATATTGACGTGTTCTATTCTTTTACGAAGTCTACTCATTATGTTTGTTAATAGAATTTTACTGATTTAGCTTAAGATTATCAGTTTTCTCCGTCCTATGAATGAAATGTCATTGCTCTTTTATTTTTGTCCCCAAGTTCATATCTATAAGCGTATATCTATACAATCCCCGTATTGATGCCATTAAAGCAAAATAAGGATACGGTATTAGACCCGTATTTCCACGACCCCTGGCACATGAAAGTCTGATGTAGTCAGTATCACGCCTGGTCGCATTCATCTTCCCAGATTTCTGTGGTACCCATTTGTTAGAGGCTGAGTGAACCCCGGGGCTTTTTATGGAGCGGTGGTATCAGAAAAAAATCTCTACCGTTGGGACTCTGGGATTTGAACCAGGTGCCACCAGATTACTATACCGAACGTCTAACCACTCAGGTAACAAGGCCACTATATATATATATATATATATATATAATTATCAATCAGGCTAAAGGTTATAGAAATGTGTTTGTTATACTGAGCAGAGGTCACGAACATGTCGAGGAATTTTTAGCTTTTAAAAAAGAAACAGTTAAGAAGGGTGATATTCTCTGATTCCAGAGGTAGTTTCCCCCAAAAAGCAGTGTCGGGTACCTTTTTAAAATTGAATGAACTGCAGCGTAGCAGGAGAAGTGGACCCTTCAGATGACGGTAGAAAATAGTGTGCTCCCGACTTCCAGGAATATTCGCCCCCCCCCCCTTCTTGTTGTAACCATCAAAAGATTACTCAGTCATTCGGACTCAGTTAGCCATAGGAATATCGATGCCTGTTTCTAGTTTCGATTACTCCGATTTGTCATCGATATTTTAATATCCAGCACGATTTCGCCCAGTAAATGAACTCCCGCGATCGATGATCGAATGATCGTGGTTGGAAGTCTTGGTTTCTTGTGAACTTAACTGGGCTTGCTTTTGCTTAACTCCTCCAGGTCATGATACATACGATCAGCCGCCGTATCAGACTGTAAAATAATTTTAGAAGACAGTATTCTATGGTCAGATCTCGAAGTCTAATCATACAACACTGTGTGTTCTGTTTCTTTACTGGGCACAAGTCTGTTAGTTTCGTATTTGTGAAATAATTGTCCCGTATTTCCGTGCAAACATCCCGGATATTTACCACCTACCAGGTTGTAATTGCACTAATGTTTGGTCAGAGGCAGAATAAATTCCTCTCTAAATTTGTAGAAGATGATATTATCATCCCTTATAATTCTCTCTGAGGTAGTTTTACTACCATACCTGAAGTAAAGGTTTCTGTGAAGGGTTTACTCTATGAATGGTTTACTCTATGAAGGGTTTACTGTGAAGGGTTTATTCTATTAAGGGTTTATTCTATTAAAGGCCCGTCTCGTCTGAGCTACAGGATATAAAATGTGAATCAGTTCACGTTATAAAATGAAAGATTTAAAATAAAATTACGATTTTGCTGATAAATGAGGCGTTCCTGAAACCCGCTGTTGCTAAGGAAACTTTTCTCTCTGTTAGCGTTAGAATTTGAGTGTTTCTATTTTTAAGTTTAGAATTTGATTGTTTCTATTGCAAACATTTGTTACAAGATTTTTGTTTTCTGCCAGTTGCAAATTTTATCTAAAATACGATAACTTAATTGTTGTTTTATTTTCCCTTTTTATGGTTTTTATGCAGAACAAAACCGATTTTTCTAAACTGTTTATTATTGATGGTAAGATTCTCAGTCTTAAGCACAGGTACATATATAGAATATATCTTAATTAAATATCTTAACAAGAACTACCAGAAGTTGTTCAGGTGGCCGTTTTAAAGAACACGTTTGGGTGTGTTGCCAGTGTTGCCTTACTGGGCACAAGTCTGTTAGTTTCGTATTTGTGAAATAATTGTCCCGTATTTCCGTGCAAACATCCCGGATATTTACCACCTACCAGGTTGTAATTGCACTAATGTTTGGTCAGAGGCAGAATAAATTCCTCTCTAAATTTGTAGAAGATGATATTATCATCCCTTATAATTCTCTCTAAGGTAGTTTTACTACCATACCTGAAGTAAAGGTTTCTGTGAAGGGTTTACTCTATGAATGGTTTACTCTATGAAGGGTTTACTGTGAAGGGTTTATTCTATTAAGGGTTTATTCTATTAAAGGCCCGTCTCGTCTGAGCTACAGGATATAAAATGTGAATCAGTTCACGTTATAAAATGAAAGATTTAAAATAAAATTACGATTTTGCTGATAAATGAGGCGATCCTGAAACCCGCTGTTGCTAAGGAAACTTATCTCTCTGTTAGCTTTAGAATTTGAGTGTTTCTATTTTTAAGTTTAGAATTTGATTGTTTCTATTGCAAACATTTGTTACAAGATTTTTGTTTTCTGCCAGTTGCAAATTTTATCTAAAATACGATAACTTAATTGTTGTTTTATTTTCCCTTTTTATGGTTTTTATGCAGAACAAAACCGATTTTTCTAAACTGTTTATTATTGATGGTAAGATTCTCAGTCTTAAGCACAGGTACATATATAGAATATATCTTAATTAAATATCTTAACAAGAACTACCAGAAGTTGTTCAGGTGGCCGTTTTAAAGAACACGTTTGGGTGTGTTGCCAGTGTTGCCTTAGAGAGAACCAGCTTGAGCTTTCTTTACCGCGTTCAGTGAGTCGCTGAAGATCCAAAGCTTTGGTATGAATCTTATGGCTCGAGCTAGCTCACGGCTTTTCTTACAACCATGGTTTCTACTGTCAGGCTGGTTACTGTAACCAAAACACCTCTAGTTTCTGTTGTGAGGCTAGTTGCTGTAACCAAAGCACCTCTAGTTTCTGCTGTGAGGCTAGTTGCTGTAACCAAAGCACTGTTGGTTTCTGCCGTGAGGCTGACTGTTGTAACCAAAGCACCATTGGTTTCTGCCGTGAGGCTGGTTGCTGTAACTAAAGCACTTCTAGTTTCTGCTGTGAGGCTGGTTTTGTAACTAAAGCACCTCTAGTTTCTGTTGTGAAGCTGGTTGTTGTAACTAAAGCACCTCTAGTTTCTGCTGTGAGGCTGGTTGTTGTAACTAAATCACCTCTAGTTTCTGTTGTGAAGCTGGTTGTTGTAACTAAAGCACCTCTAGTTTCTGTTGTGATGCTGGTTGGTGTAACTAAAACACCTCTAGTTTCTGTTGTGAAGCTGGTTGCTGTAACTAAAGCACCTCTAGTTTCTGTTGTGAGGCTGGTTGTTGTAACTAAAACACCTCTAGTTTCTGTTGTGATGCTGGTTGGTGTAACTAAAACACCTCTAGTTTCTGTTGTGAAGCTGGTTGCTGTAACTAAAGCACCTCTAGTTTCTGTTGTGATGCTGGTTGGTGTAACTAAAACACCTCTAGTTTCTGTTGTGAAGCTGGTTGCTGTAACTAAAGCACCTCTAGTTTCTGTTGTGAGGCTGGTTGTTGTAACTAAAACACCTCTAGTTTCTGTTGTGATGCTGGTTGGTGTAACTAAAACACCTCTAGTTTCTGTTGTGAAGCTGGTTGCTGTAACTAAAGCACCTCTAGTTTCTGTTGTGATGCTGGTTGCTGTAACTAAAGCACCTATGGTTTCTGCTGTGAGGCTAGTTGTTGTAACTAAAACACCTCTAGTTTCTGTTGTGATGCTGGTTGCTGTAACTAAAGCACCTATGGTTTCTGCTGTGAGGCTAGTTGTTGTAACCAAAGCACCTCTAGTTTCTGCTGTGAGGCTGGTTGTTGTAACCAAAGCACCGTTGGTTTCTGCCGTGAGGCTGACTGTTGTAACTAAAGAACCGTTGGTTTTTGCCGTGAGGCTGGTTGCTGTAACTAAAGCACCGTTGGTTTCTGCCGTGAGGCTGACTATTGTAACCAAAGCACCGCTGGTTTCTGACACTGTTCTGTTTCTTAAGTTGGCTGTAAAGGTCCAGGCATGCCTCTCATTAATTCCTCTGATCGATATTCTTACAGCGTTTTTTATACTTAGTTTCATTACTGTTTTTTCTAATAATAATTTGGCATTTAACGTTCTTCAGTATTTATGAAAGTCAGCTTTTGTAACTGCACGTGGTTCTTTGATATTTTCACAGGGAGCGAAGGTATAGTACTCAACGTGAATAACATAGCAGGGACAACCATCAAGCTGCTTAGTGAACTATAGCTGTCTACTTGCGTCAGTGTTAGTGAAGTATAACTGTCTACTTGCGTCAGTGTTAGTGAACTATAGCTGTCTACTTGCGTCAGTGTTAGTGAACTATAGCTGTCTACTTGCGTCAGTGTTAGTGAACTATAGCTGTCTACTTGCGTCAGTGTTAGTGAACTATAGCTGTCTACTTGCGTCAGTGTTAGTGAACTATAGCTGTCTACTTGCGTCAGTGTTAGTGAAGTATAGCTGTCTACTTGCGTCAGTGTTAGTGAACTATAGCTGTCTGCTTGCGTCAGTGTTAGTGAAGTATAGCTGTCTACTTGCATCATTGTTAGTGAAGTATAGCTGTCTACTTGCATCATTGTTAGTGAAGTATAGCTGTCTGCTTGCGTCAGTGTTAGTGAAGTATAGCTGTCTACTTGCATCATTGTTAGTGAAGTATAGCTGTCTACTTGCATCATTGTTAGTGAAGTATAGCTGTCTACTAGCGTCAGTGTTAGTGAAGTATAGCTGTTTACTAGCGTCAGTGTTAGTAAAGTATATGTGCCTGCTTGCATCAGTGTTAGTGAAGTATAGGTGTCTACTTGCATCAGTGTTAGAGAATTATAACTGTCTACTTGTGTCAGTGTCAACGAAGTATAGGTGTCTGCTTGCATCATTGTTAGTGAAGTATAGCTGTCTGCGTGTGTCAGTGTTAAAGAAGTAATGTCACTCCTTGCGTCAGTGTTAGTGAAGTAATGTCACTCCTTGCGTCAGTGTTAGTGAAGCATAGATGTATGTTTGCGTCAATATTAGTAAAGTATATATCATTGTTTGCGTCAGCGTTAATGAAGTATATGTCATTATTTGCTTCAGTGTTAGTAAAATATAACTGTCTACTTGCGTCAGTGTTAGTGAACTATAGCTGTCTACTTGCGTCAGTGTTAGTGAACTATAGCTGTCTACTTGCGTCAGTGTTAGTGAACTATAGCTGTCTACTTGCGTCAGTGTTAGTGAACTATAGCTGTCTGCTTGCATCAGTGTTAGTGAAGTATAGCTGTCTACTTGCATCATTGTTAGTGAAGTATAGCTGTCTACTTGCATCATTGTTAGTGAAGTATAGCTGTCTGCTTGCGTCAGTGTTAGTGAAGTATAGCTGTCTACTTGCATCATTGTTAGTGAAGTATAGCTGTCTACTTGCATCATTGTTAGTGAAGTATAGCTGTCTACTAGCGTCAGTGTTAGTGAAGTATAGCTGTTTACTAGCGTCAGTGTTAGTAAAGTATATGTGCCTGCTTGCATCAGTGTTAGTGAAGTATAGGTGTCTACTTGCATCAGTGTTAGAGAATTATAACTGTCTACTTGTGTCAGTGTCAACGAAGTATAGGTGTCTGCTTGCATCATTGTTAGTGAAGTATAGCTGTCTGCGTGTGTCAGTGTTAAAGAAGTAATGTCACTCCTTGCGTCAGTGTTAGTGAAGTAATGTCACTCCTTGCGTCAGTGTTAGTGAAGCATAGATGTATGTTTGCGTCAATATTAGTAAAGTAT
The DNA here is from genome assembly GCA_009760885.1 of Achatina immaculata. Taxonomy (NCBI): domain Eukaryota; kingdom Metazoa; phylum Mollusca; class Gastropoda; order Stylommatophora; family Achatinidae; genus Lissachatina; species Lissachatina immaculata. The sequence continues at coordinate 40,405,011 of CM019697.1, read as the reverse complement.
ATATCATTGTTTGCGTCAGCGTTAATGAAGTATATGTCATTATTTGCTTCAGTGTTAGTAAAATATAACTGAAGGCTTGGGTCAGTGTTAGTAAACTATAACTGGAGGCTTGGGTCAGTGTTAGTAAACCTATAACTGAAGGCTTGGGTCAGTGTTAGTAAACTATAACTAAAGGCTTGGGTCAGTGTTAGTAAACCTATAACTGAAGGCTTGGGTCAGTGTTAGTAAACTATAACGAAAGGCTTGGGTCAGTGTTAGTAAACTATAACTGAAGGCTTGGGTCAGTGTTAGTAAACTATAACTAAAGGCTTGAGTCAGTGTTAGTAAACTATAACTAAAGGCTTGGGTCAGTGTTAGTAAACTATAACTGAAGGCTTGGGTCAGTGTTAGTAAACTATAACTAAAGGCTTGGGTCAGTGTTAGTAAACTATAACTAAAGGCTTGGGTCAGTGTTAGTAAACTATAACTAAAGGCTTGGGTCAGTGTTAGTAAACTATAACTAAAGGCTTGGGTCAGTGTTAGTAAACTATAACTAAAGGCTTGGGTCAGTGTTAGTAAACTATAACTAAAGGCTTGGGTCAGTGTTAGTAAACTATAACTAAAGGCTTGAGTCAGTGTTAGTAAACTATAACTAAAGGCTTGGGTCAGTGTTAGTAAACTATAACTAAAGGCTTGGGTCAGTGTTAGTAAACTATAACTAAAGGCTTGGGTCAGTGTTAGTAAACTATAACGAAAGGCTTGAGTCAGTGTTAGTAAACTATAACTGAAGGCTTGAGTCAGTGTTAGTAAACCATAACGGAAGGCTTGGATCAGTGGTAGTAAACTATAACTAAAGGCTTGGGTCAGTGTTAGTAAACTATAACTAAAGGCTTGGGTCAGTGTAGTAAACTATAACTAAAGGCTTGAGTCAGTGTTAGTAACTATAACTAAAGGCTTGAGTCAGTGTTAGTAAACTATAACTAAAGGCTTGAGTCAGTGTTAGTAAACTATAACTAAAGGCTTGGGTCAGTGTTAGTAAACTATAACGGAAGGCTTGGATCAGTGTTAATGAACTATGACTGACTACTTTCTTCATAGTTGCCGAACCATAACTGTCCAAAAACATTTTCTATCTCCCCGTGATTTCCTTGGTAAGAGACTAAAGTTAGTAGGAGACGGCAAACCAGGCCATGAGAAGAAAAATAAACCATATAGGAAAAAAACTAAACCATGAGAAGAAAACTAAACCAGGAGAAGAAAAATAAACCGTAGAGAAAAAAAGTAAACCATAGAGAAGAAAAGTAAACCATAGAGAAGAAAAATAAACCATAGAGAAGAAAAGTATACCATAGAGAAGGGAAATAAACCATAGAGAAGAAAAATAAACCATACTGAAGTCCGATGTGTGGGAAGTCGAAGTAAGCAAATAACATAGACTAGTTGGAAGTACAACCACCGTCTTTTTTGAGAGAAGAAGAAGAAGAAGAAGAAGAGAATATTTTTCATGTTTTGGTAACTATTTCATGCGGATATTTTCATGGAGCAGTCTCAAACTCCTGTACTGAAGAGCGTGGGCTGGAGGCAAGCCAGCAGACGGCAAAGTTTCTGTTGATCGATTGGATGTCTCAGTCTGGTCAGTCATGCCGGATATTCGCACGGTCTTTAAATCGTCTCTTGCACATCTGCATGTTTCGGTGCTGCTGGAGGACTGCCTCACTTAGCAGAGTTTATTTTCTCACAGTCAGACATCGTGTTGTTTAGAAATAAATGTACAACTCTCCAGCTGATGAACCTTATCAAGACCGTCTCAGCTTGTAATTATATAAATATGAACAATCTTTCAGTGCCATTTATGAAGAAAAGTAGTACCGCGTATGAATGTCTGTGGAAAGGTAAGTAAGAAGTACAATATTTATACCCTTTTGATAAATTGTTTATATTTCGGTGAAAAGTTTAGTTCCTCATAACCAAGACGATTACACTTTATAATTCTGTTTGTTTAGTTTGTTTTTTTTTATTATTTTATGGGACTGCGCGCATATTTGTTCATTAATACACTAGGCATTGTTTGTTTTTGTGTTCCATTTACAGAAGAACAAAATATGTATATACCTGTATGTTAGTGTTCACGCGGAACATAGTTTTTCTGATTTACCTTGCCGCTGTTTGTTTTAGTTTTTCTGGTTTACCTTGCTGCTGTTTGTATCAGTGTTTCTAGTTTACCTTACTGCTGTTTGTATTAGTTTTTCTGGTTTACCTTGCTGCTGTTTATCTTAGTTTTTCTGGTTTACCTTGCTGCTGTTTGTATTAGTTTTTCTGGTTTACCTTGCTGCTGTTTGTATTAGTTTTTCTGGTTTACCTTGCTGCTGTTTGTATCAGTATTTCTGGTTTACCTTGTTGCTGTTTGTATTAGTTTTTCTGGTTTACCTTGCTGATATTTGTAGCAGTTTTTTTTTAAAGTTTATCTAGCTATTCTTTGTATTGTATTTTTTAAAGTTTATTTAGCTGCTGTTTGTATTAGTTTATCTAGCTGCTATTTGTACTGGTTTTTAAAAGTTTATTCATGTGCTGTTTCTATTAGTTTCTAGTTTATCTAGCTGCTATTTGTATTAGATTCTATTTTATCTAGCTGCTGTTTGTATTAGTTTTTATTTTATCTAATTGTTGTTTGTATTGGTTTCTATTTTATCTATCTGCTGTTTGTATTAGTTTCTATTTTGTCTAGCTGATGTTTGTATTAGTTTCTATTTTTATCTAGCTGCTGTTTGTACTATAAATTTATGTAAGGAAGAAATAAGCACAGTTACGGCGTGTGAGATATGCCAGGATGCTTTCTTATTGGCTCCACTCCTGAACTTCAAGTGAGCCACGACTTCACCAACTAAATTTGTCTTTCTAACTGACCCTCGGGCGGGCTGTAGGGAGCTAAAGATAGCAGTGTCGTTGTGCATCAGAAGACGAAGAAGATGATGATAATGATGACTAGAAAGAAGAAATTGTGACGATTCTAAATTGTTGCTTACAACTGGCAGCAATGAGACAATTGTGCCGACATGTGACGTACATGGTTCTATCAAATGAACATTTTAGTGCAGATGTAAATAATCAATCATTTTCAAGTTAAATAATTATAAATAGCAAAAAATGAGATGTAATCGATTTACGTCGACTCGAATTTGTATAAAATCTGACTTAGATTCGGTGAAATTGTATCAGCTTACAGGTATGTAACAAATAATTTAAATTCCGTTAAGTTGTGCTTATTGTTTAACATCCAGCCTAGATTGTCAGATTACTTTGATTTAAAGTTGTTCACTTTCCAGTTTAGATTCTGTCAAGTTACATTTACCTGGAATTGTTAAAACAATCAATTTATGTTGAACCAGGTGACGCTGACTGCCATTTTTTTTCCCCAAGTATTTCTGGGTTACCACTAAACTGATGAGCACAGGCGGCAAACCACAATTATAAATGACGTAATCAACCAGCCTCACAGCAGAATGCACGACCATACATCCAAGAATGAAAGGGGGTGGGTGGTAGATATCTCAAAGAACAGATTCATCATTGCCAGTTGGCCAAGGCCAGCTGTTCTGTTTGTGTCGCGGCAAACTGCAAAATAGCACGTGAACCGGACTAAAGAATGATGCATGGTCAGAGAGCGCCAAAGTGGCAAGTTCAAACAACGAATCGATCTCATTATCTGAGTTTCTGTGAACCAACTGTTGGGGGTGGGTGGGGGGGGGGGGGTAGGGGATGCTTTGGCCTCTGTTAACGCGAAAGAAAACTGTAAAAACTGGTTCATTACTACTGAAAGTGCATGTGAGTAACCACTGTTTTTTTTAACTGAGTATATTGTGATGAGACGTTTACTTTCCAACTTGATGATGATGATGATGATGATGATGATGATGTCCTTAGATATAGGCCAAGATCTTACCAACCTGTCTTGGATTTCTTGAAAGTTTGGCACAAACAGACGATTGTGCATTTTACTCTCACACGAAAAGCATAGCAGTCCCAAGTTTATCCGCGATATTTGAAGCAACATGGATCGTTCTCCTGGCTTTTGTGGCTCATCTCATGTCCAAGAAACACTTGGGGTCTACGAATTCTTGACGGTTTTGGACCGGCAGCACTTGGGCACACATCATGTGCCTAAGACATCCTGTGAAATGGATACACACGAAAGTGAAATTAAAAAAAAAAACAGCTTTCTTATTTGTTTTTTATTTCAGTAAAATATACAAACATGCTGTATACTGAAAATGTAATGAAGAATGTTAGAGAAGATGTAGACAATGAATATTACGATGCCATAAAAGTTGGAGGTTATGAAATACCAGAGATTAGATATGCTGATGACACAGTATTACTGTCCACAACACAAAAAGGAATGGAAAAACTAATTATGTCCATAAGTAAGAATAATGAAGAGCAAAACCTCTATCTTAATGCGAGGATACCTAAATTAATGACAACTGACAAAACAAACAAGGCAGCTGAAATATGTATCAATGAGAGAAAATTGGAAGAGGTGGAGAGTTTTTAATATTTTGGATCATTACTAACTAATAATGGAGATACAATGACGGAAATTAAAAGAGGACATCTATCGCTCTTCAGAAAGTAAAACAAATAAAGAATCTGTGGAGAGGAACAGACAAAACTACAAAAATAAGATTTTTAAGGGAATGCATCTTTCCCATCGCAACATATGCCTGTGAGACCTGGACACATAACAAAACAGCTGAGAAACACATAAAGCCTTTGTATGTAAATGCTACATAAGAGTTCTTCAAATATCATGAATAGCAAAAAATGAGATGTAATCGATTTACGTCGACTCGAATTTGTATAAAATCTGACTTAGATTCGGTGAAATTGTATCAGCTTACAGGTATGTAACAAATAATTTAAATTCCGTTAAGTTGTGCTTATTGTTTAACATCCAGCCTAGATTGTCAGATTACTTTGATTTAAAGTTGTTCACTTTCCAGTTTAGATTCTGTCAAGTTACATTTACCTGGAATTGTTAAAACAATCAATTTATGTTGAACCAGGTGACGCTGACTGCCATTTTTTTTCCCCAAGTATTTCTGGGTTACCACTAAACTGATGAGCACAGGCGGCAAACCACAATTATAAATGACGTAATCAACCAGCCTCACAGCAGAATGCACGACCATACATCCAAGAATGAAAGGGGGTGGGTGGTAGATATCTCAAAGAACAGATTCATCATTGCCAGTTGGCCAAGGCCAGCTGTTCTGTTTGTGTCGCGGCAAACTGCAAAATAGCACGTGAACCGGACTAAAGAATGATGCATGGTCAGAGAGCGCCAAAGTGGCAAGTTCAAACAACGAATCGATCTCATTATCTGAGTTTCTGTGAACCAACTGTTGGGGGTGGGTGGGGGGGGGGGGGTAGGGGATGCTTTGGCCTCTGTTAACGCGAAAGAAAACTGTAAAAACTGGTTCATTACTACTGAAAGTGCATGTGAGTAACCACTGTTTTTTTTAACTGAGTATATTGTGATGAGACGTTTACTTTCCAACTTGATGATGATGATGATGATGATGTCCTTAGATATAGGCCAAGATCTTACCAACCTGTCTTGGATTTCTTGAAAGTTTGGCACAAACAGACGATTGTGCATTTTACTCTCACACGAAAAGCATAGCAGTCCCAAGTTTATCCGCGATATTTGAAGCAACATGGATCGTTCTCCTGGCTTTTGTGGCTCATCTCATGTCCAAGAAACACTTGGGGTCTACGAATTCTTGACGGTTTTGGACCGGCAGCACTTGGGCACACATCATGTGCCTAAGACATCCTGTGAAATGGATACACACGAAAGTGAAATTAAAAAAAAAAACAGCTTTCTTATTTGTTTTTTATTTCAGTAAAATATACAAACATGCTGTATACTGAAAATGTAATGAAGAATGTTAGAGAAGATGTAGACAATGAATATTACGATGCCATAAAAGTTGGAGGTTATGAAATACCAGAGATTAGATATGCTGATGACACAGTATTACTGTCCACAACACAAAAAGGAATGGAAAAACTAATTATGTCCATAAGTAAGAATAATGAAGAGCAAAACCTCTATCTTAATGCGAGGATACCTAAATTAATGACAACTGACAAAACAAACAAGGCAGCTGAAATATGTATCAATGAGAGAAAATTGGAAGAGGTGGAGAGTTTTTAATATTTTGGATCATTACTAACTAATAATGGAGATACAATGACGGAAATTAAAAGAGGACATCTATCGCTCTTCAGAAAGTAAAACAAATAAAGAATCTGTGGAGAGGAACAGACAAAACTACAAAAATAAGATTTTTAAGGGAATGCATCTTTCCCATCGCAACATATGCCTGTGAGACCTGGACACATAACAAAACAGCTGAGAAACACATAAAGCCTTTGTATGTAAATGCTACATAAGAGTTCTTCAAATATCATGAAGACAAAAAAGAACAAATATATCCATACTACAAGAACTTAATATTGACGAAGGCTGGCTAGTAAAGAGGATTAAAGAGAAAAAAACTTAAATATTTTTTACATATTAAACGTCATGAGAATTTAGAGAAGACCATATTGGAAGAACACATAATGGGAAAAAGAAAGAGAAGAAGGCCAAGGAGAAGATGGCTGCAAGACATCGTTAATGATCTGCAAATGGATGCATCAGCAGCAGGGCATCTTGCTTACAACCGAGAGGCCTACAGGAGAGCAGTTAGAGAGGAAAGTTCCGCAAGAGACATGCAAATGACTGACTGTACAAACGTGTCTGAAAACTCCACTTCACTCTTCAACATAGTCCCCCGCAATGTTCCACGCAGACCTGCCACAGCGTCACTAAAGCCTGAGTTCTAAGAGGAAAAACAATATTCGGAGACTGACCCTCCGGTCAAGTTTATGCACGGTCTGTTGAAGCTCCACTTCCATACTGAAAGTTTTCCTACATGGCGCCTCAGTGATGGGGTCCAAGCACATGGCGCCTCAGTGATGGGGTTCAAACACATGGCACCTCAGTGATGGGGTCCAAGCACAAGGCGCCTCAGTGAGGGGTCCAAACACATGGCGCGTCAGTGAGGGGTCCAAACACATGGCGCCTCAGTGATGGGGTCCAAGCACATGGTACCTCAGTGACGGGTCCAAGCACATGGCGCCTCAGTGAGGGGGTCCAAGCACATGGTACCTCAGTGAGGGGATCCAAACACATGGTGCCTCAGTGAGGGGATCCAAACACATGGTACTTCAGTGAGGGGATCCAAACACATGGTGCCTCAGTGAGGGGGTCCAAACACATGGTGCCTCAATGAGGGGATCCAAACACATGGCGCCTCAGTGAGGGGTCCAGGCACTTGGTGCGATGTTGGGTGGACATGATTAACTAATAAACAAACCCAGATTAGTAGTTTATTTAGCTGTTGCACATGCCTGTAAAGTCGCATGTTATCTTGCCTGTAAAGTCGCATGTTATCTTGCTCTAACAACACCCTGGGACTGAGCAATCCACCAGGGTTTTGACCTGATTGCAGATTTCAAGCGGTTCTCTAGGAGATAACAATATGCTTCGCTGTTGACAGTGGTTCCCCTGAGCAGGTGATATTCCAGGATTAGGCCCTTACAGTACCAGAAGAGTGTGAGCATCAGTTCTCCGACAGATGGAGTTATAGGGGACTTCTTTTATGTCAGTGAAAAGAACATCACCCACTCCCAGCTGGCTCACTTTGTCTCTGGCTGGAAGTAATATGCCTAGCATTTGTCTTCAGTGATTATAAGTTGTAGAAAGTCATCTCTTTCAACTTCAAAAACTCGTAAAATAGTTTAAAGAAACATTGAATATGAAGTAACCTAAAAATTAATGTTAATAAAATACTAACTATAATGTGATCTAGGACAAACTGCCAACAAAGCACTGACTGTGATCTAAGACAAACTGTCAGCAAATCACTAGCTATGAAGTAACTTAAGACAAACTGTCAACAAATCACTACCTATGAAGTAACCCAAGACAAACTGTCAGCAAATCACTGGCTATGATATGACCTATACACTGGAGAAGAAACAACAGAATTGATCTCGAGTCAATTTCTCGGACACAAAGTCTTTACACCGCTGCCACTTTCGTCGCTTACATTCTGTCAGATTTCTCGCCGGTGCTGCTGTCAGCAAAACACTGGCTTTACTGTGTTCTAAGACAAAATGACAAAAAAAAAATGACGTTCTGTTAGATCGTTCGTGAGTTATTTTTGTATTCACCCAGTGGAGACTTTTTGGTTCTGTTGCTTGTTGTGAAGGATGTGATGTGTCGAGCTATGGCTAATTTTCAGTTCTCCAGCCGGTTTTCGCTTATCTTTCGTTCCATTTCAACGTTAGCGCCAGGCCTTTTCGCAGTGTGAAACCCCCCAGAGCAAGCTGCAGGTTTGGCACCAACACTTGAAGTTATTGTGACATTTATTTCCCTGCAGAAGGGACACACACGTCCCCACGCTGTCTCTTTGTTCTCCGATGAATAAACGCAGGTTTCTCGCCTTCACTACCTGATAGACTAGACACAGGTTTCTCGCCTTCACTACCTGATAGACTAGACACAGGTTTCTCGCCTTCACTACCTGATAGACTAGACACAGGTTTCTCGCCTTCACTACCTGATAAACTAGACACAGGTTTCTCGCCTTCACTACCTGATAGACTAGACGCAGGTTTCTAGCCTTCACTACCTGATAGACTAGACACAGGTTTCTCGCCTTCACTACCTGATAGACGCAGTTTTCTCGCCTTCACTACCTGATAGACTAGACGCAGGTTTCTCGCCTTCACTACCTGATAGACGCAGGTTTCTCGCCTTCACTAACTGATAGAAGCGGCAGTTTTTGTTGTGTGTGCTTCCATGGGAGCGGTCGTCTTTTATTTGATTTGCTAATGTCGTATGTCCAATACGACCAACGTTCTCCACATACAAGCATCAAGAGAAATATGCCATAAAATATATGTACTACAACTGTCTAATACTCGATCTACATTTTCATAGCAAAATTAAGTTTACTTTTTGACTCAGCCTAATACAGACATGACGGCCTGGGTGGCTGAGTGGGTAGGTGCTCCGTGTACTAATCCTGCGGTGTTAGGTTCAGATCCCAGTGGTGGGATTTCTTTTTTTTTTTGCTACCACCACACCAAAAGAAGCCCCGATGTCCACCCAGCCTCTAAAGACGGGTACCAGAGAGACCTGGGAAGGTAAGTGCGGCCAGGCGTGGTACTGACCACATCAGACTTTCATGTGCTGAATGTCTTCGAAATAAGAGCCTAAAGCCGTATACGCAGTGTGGCCTTAACAGCACAGAGACGAGCATTTTACCTTTTACCTTTTACTTTTTACCTTTAGTTCGTCAAGAAATAAAACACATATAAAAATGTAAAAAAAAAAAAGCTAATTGTTCTAGCTCAGAATTGTGTCCACAGTTCCTGAGGTCATTGTGTTCCAGAGGTCATCCAGTTCCTGAGGTCATCGATTCTCAACCTGAGATAATGCGAAAGGTCACGTGATGGTCCCTCGATCGTTTCTCATTCACTCATTTGCATGTCCCTTGTGGAACTTTGCCTCCCTAACAGCACTCATATAGGCCTCTCGGTTGCGAGCAAGATGACCTGCTGCTGATGCATCCATTTGCAGATCATTAACGATGTCTTGCAGCCATCTTCGTTTTGGTCTTCCTCTCTTTCTTTTTCCCATTATGTACCCTTCCAATATGGTCTTCTCTAAATTCTCATGACGTTTAATATGTAAAAAATATTTAAGTTTTCTCTCTTTAATCCTCTTTACTAGCCAGTCTTCTTCAATATTAAGTTCTTGTAGTACGGATATATTTGTTCTTTTTATGTCTCTAGGATATTTGAAGAACTCTTATGTAGCATTTAAATTCAAAGGCATTTATGTGTTTCTCAGCTGTTTTGTTATGTGTCCAGGTCTCACAGGCATATGTTGCAATGGGAACGATGCATTCCCTTAAAAATCTTATTTTTGTAGTTCTGTCTGTTCCTCTCCACAGTTTCTGTAGTTGTTTTAGTTTCTGAAGAGCGATAGATGTCCTGCTTTTAATTTCCCTCATTGTATCTCCATTATTAGTTAGTAGTGATCCAAGATATTCAAAACTCCAAACGATCGTTTCTAGACTTGAAAATTATTTCTTTTTTGTACAACATAAGGGCCCAAACTCAAAGTTTCTCACAAAGAAACAAAAAAATGCTAATATTTGGAAAGTTTCAAATTAATTCCAAGTGGTAAGGGACCGGTGATAATGGGCCGCTTATAAATAATTTCTGTAGATGGCTGTGGGCACTTGTCGCATCTCTTTATATAGTAACACTCGCCTTCTCTTTCACTGTTACAGAATTTCCAGTGTCTTCGTGAAAGTTGAGCCGTGTTTGTGCGTGAAAGATCATTACAAATTAGAGCCATGCTTATACAGGAAAGATAATTCTGCCCGGGGTGCATCAGTTTAATTAGTCAAAATCTGTAACCTTTGACATGATTAGTGATGAGCTGTCATTTCTTTCCCAGCGGCAACAGAATGTAGGAACATTTCTTTCAAGAACCCAGTTAACGTTGCAGTCAACGGGCCATATGTCCCAAGAAATGTTGGAACAAATGGCATACATTTAAGATAATCGGGTCTGGGAAGGGGCGGGGGGCTTGGAAGGGGCGGGGGTCTGGGAGGGGCGGGAGTCTGGGAAGGGGCGAGAGTCTGGGAAGGGGCGGGATTCTGGGAAGGGGCGGGAGTCTGGGAAGGGGGGGTCTGGGAAGGGGCGGGGGCTTGGAAGGGGCAGGGGGCTTGGATTGGGCGGGAGTCTGGGAAGGGGCGGGAGTCTGGGAAGGGGCGGGAGTCTGGGAAGGGAGGGAGTCTGGGAAGGGGCGAGAGTCTGGGAAGGGGCGGGGGGCTTGGAAGGGGCGGGAGTCTGAGAAGGGGCGGGGGCGGGGCTTGGGATTGCGTCAAGAACTGAGCGTGAAAGAAAATGAACTTCATTACAACCAGTAGAACACCAGGGGCGGTAACTTGTTACATGTCATAGTTACAGCTGTGGCAGGTCATGCGAGGATGAGAAGTTACTCATTCGTTTTGTTCCTTGTTATAACATGCACATCCTCTCTTTCTTTTTCCCATTATGTACCCTTCCAATATGGTCTTCTCTAAATTCTCATGACGTTTAATATGTAAAAAATATTTAAGTTTTCTCTCTTTAATCCTCTTTACTAGCCAGTCTTCTTCAATATTAAGTTCTTGTAGTACGGATATATTTGTTCTTTTTATGTCTCTAGGATATTTGAAGAACTCTTATGTAGCATTTAAATTCAAAGGCATTTATGTGTTTCTCAGCTGTTTTGTTATGTGTCCAGGTCTCACAGGCATATGTTGCAATGGGAACGATGCATTCCCTTAAAAATCTTATTTTTGTAGTTCTGTCTGTTCCTCTCCACAGTTTCTGTAGTTGTTTTAGTTTCTGAAGAGCGATAGATGTCCTGCTTTTAATTTCCCTCATTGTATCTCCATTATTAGTTAGTAGTGATCCAAGATATTCAAAACTCCAAACGATCGTTTCTAGACTTGAAAATTATTTCTTTTTTGTACAACATAAGGGCCCAAACTCAAAGTTTCTCACAAAGAAACAAAAAAATGCTAATATTTGGAAAGTTTCAAATTAATTCCAAGTGGTAAGGGACCGGTGATAATGGGCCGCTTATAAATAATTTCTGTAGATGGCTGTGGGCACTTGTCGCATCTCTTTATATAGTAACACTCGCCTTCTCTTTCACTGTTACAGAATTTCCAGTGTCTTCGTGAAAGTTGAGCCGTGTTTGTGCGTGAAAGATCATTACAAATTAGAGCCATGCTTATACAGGAAAGATAATTCTGCCCGGGGTGCATCAGTTTAATTAGTCAAAATCTGTAACCTTTGACATGATTAGTGATGAGCTGTCATTTCTTTCCCAGCGGCAACAGAATGTAGGAACATTTCTTTCAAGAACCCAGTTAACGTTGCAGTCAACGTTGTTGTCCCGAGAAATGTTGGAACAAATGGCATACATTTAAGATAATCGGGTCTGGGAAGGGGCGGGGGGCTTGGAAGGGGCGGGGGTCTGGGAGGGGCGGGAGTCTGGGAAGGGGCGAGAGTCTGGGAAGGGGCGGGATTCTGGGAAGGGGCGGGAGTCTGGGAAGGGGGGGTCTGGGAAGGGGCGGGGGGCTTGGAAGGGGCAGGGGGCTTGGATTGGGCGGGAGTCTGGGAAGGGGCGGGAGTCTGGGAAGGGGCGGGAGTCTGGGAAGGGGAGGGAGTCTGGGAAGGGGCGAGAGTCTGGGAAGGGGCGGGGGGCTTGGAAGGGGCGGGAGTCTGAGAAGGGGCGGGGGCGGGGCTTGGGATTGCGTCAAGAACTGAGCGTGAAAGAAAATGAACTTCATTACAACCAGTAGAACACCAGGGGCGGTAACTTGTTACATGTCATAGTTACAGCTGTGGCAGGTCATGCGAGGATGAGAAGTTACTCATTCGTTTTGTTCCTTGTTATAACATGCACATCCTCTCTTATCTTATTTGCGTCCTCTTATTACAGGCTCTTATTCCAGCCTTTATCTGAGATCTCTGTTCCTCACATTTGTTGAATATTTATTTCTCTGATGAGTTTGTGGAAGTCTTTTTTTCTGTCACTGTATTATCTTCTTATCACAGATTATCAGTCACTGCTCCAAACAGTCACTGCTCCAATCATTCACTGTTCCATTCAGTCAATGCTCCAATCATTCACTGCTCCATTCAGTCACTGCTCCAATCATTCACTGCCCCATTCAGTCACTGCTCCAATCATTCACTGCCCCATTCAATCACTGCCCATTCAGTCACTGCTCCATTCAGTCACTGCTCCATTCAGTCACTGCTTCAATCATTCACTGCTCCATTCAGTCACTGCTTCAATCATTCACTGCCCCATTCAGTCACTGCTCCAATCATTCACTGCCCCATCCAGTCACTGCTCCAATCATTCACTGCCCCATTCAGTCATTGCTCCATTCAGTCACTGCTCCAATCAGTCACTGCTACAATTAGTCACTGCTCCTTCTATGCAGAGGTAGCTATTGAAAATCTCTGCGCTCTAGATAAAGAAGTAATACTGACACATGGAAATTACAATTACATTCCGCCATATTGCCGCAGTTTGAAAGCTCCTTTCAGCATAATTTTTAGTGAGTCAGTGTTTTGTTGTCACTATGTCTTACATCATAGTACAGTCAGTGTTTTGTTGTCAGTATGTCTTATGTCACAGTGCAGTCAGTGCTTTGTTGTCACTATGTCTTATGTCACAGTGCAGTCAGTGTTTTGTTGTCACTATGTCTTATGTCACAGTGCAGTCAGTGTTTTGTTGTCACTATGTCTTACATCATAGTACAGTCAGTGTTTTGTTGTCACTATGTCTTACATCACAGTATAGTCAGTGTTTTGTTGTCACTATATATTACATCATAGTAAAGTCAGTTTTGTGTTGTCACTAAGTCTTATGTCACAGTGCAGCCTGTGTTTTGTTGTCAGTATGTCTTATGTCACAGTACAGCCAGTCAGTGTTTTGTTGTCACTATGTATTACATCATAGTACAGTCAGTGTTTTTGTCACTATGTTTTACATCACAGTAGTCAGTGATTTGTTGTCAGTATGTATTACATCACAGTACAGTCAGTTTTTTGTTGTTGTCACCAAGTCTTATGTCACAGTGCAGCCAGTGTTTTGTTGTCAGTATGTCTTATGTCACGGTATAGTCATTGTTGTATTGTCAGTATTTCTTATGCCACAGTATAGTCATTGTTTTGTTGTCAGTATGTCTTATGTCACAGTACAGCCAGTCAGTGTTTTGTTGACAGTATGTCTTATATCACAGTACATTCATTGTTCTATTGACTGTATGTCTTATATCACAGTACATTCATTGTTCTATTGACTGTATGTCCTAGGTTAAGTGTATAATCAGTGTTTTGTTGATATAATGATATAATACTGATATGATGTCTCATATTAGTATTTTGGTGACAGTATATCTAATGTCACTAAAAGTGTAAATATATCCATACTACAAGAACTTAATATTAAAGAGGGCTGGGTAGTAAAGAGGATTAAACAGAGAAAACTTAAATATTTTGGACACATTAAACGTCATGATAATCTAGACAAGACCATCTTGGAAGGGTGCATAATGGGAAAAAGAAAGAGAGGAAGACCAAGGCGAAGATGGCTGTCAGACGTCGTTGATAATCTGCAAATGGATGAATCAGGAGTAAGCCATCTTGCTCACAACCTAGAAGCCTACAGGAGAGCTGTTAGGGAGGCAAAGTTCCGCAAGGGACATGCAAATGACTGACTGAATGTCTAATGTCAGAGTAGAGTCAGTGTTTTACTGACATTTTGTCTAAAATTAGAGCAGAGTCAATGTTCTCTTGACAGTTTTGTCTCTGATGATGGTGTAGTTAATGGTCTGAAAAAAAAGGCAAGTAGAGCCTCATATCTCGCTATTTAGTTCATAGTGTTCCATTCTAACCTAAGTCCTGTAGCATTTAGATGCCGTACGGGTGTGAAGTGTTAGTGCCTTCACATGTCTATGCCACTACAGCATTTGAGGTAGGGATGCCAGCAACTTGCCTCGTTGCCTTTGTTTTCCAACATACGGAAACCCACAAGTACCCATTTGTTTTCTTGAGGCTGGTCTGACCCCCGATGACGATCGGTCCGAAAGAAATTTCGCTCGGGGAAATCGAACCAGGGACTTCTGGTTGGTAGGTGAACGCATTAACCACTACATCACTGGGGCACTTGTAGGGTTCCATTACTAAGCTTGTGAGTATTTAAGGCAAGTCTTCTCTCTCAAGATCAGCTGCATGAAAAGACGGAGCTGCGGAAGGAATTCGGTCTTTTGTACACTGGGTTTTGGATTGAGGAGCTGGGACATATAAGAGATAGCTGGAGCAAATGTGGGGGAGATATTGCCAACATCTTAATAAAGAAAATGATATAACCCCCATAGAACCCTGAATATTAATAATAATAATAAACTCAAAAAGAGTGACAATGAACAATTAACGCAGAAGATTTAGAACCCAAGGGGCATAACCTGTTTTAAATAACACCAGAGCCGAGATACCACTTCTTGAAGACAGATCTGAATGAGTGCGGCCACAGCCATAAATTCTGATAACAGATCAAACAAAAGAGAACAATAACAGATAACAAAGAACTGGAACTGGAATGTCATAAAGTTACATTAGTGTCTGAAATTTCAAGGTATAATTTTCTAGGGGGGAAATAATGATATTTTCCATGATAGGATGGAAAGGGAAAAGTGCCGGACTTTTACACGAAAGATAAGAATTTTGTTTGCTGTGGTTTTTATCTTTCGTTTGGTCCTTCTGTGGTTACCACCAGCGTCCCAGGTGGGTGATATGGGCCTTCTTGTCATCTTCTTTCTCTCTATAGACGAACTTCGTGAGTGTGTCCATGTTCAAATACGCTTTGATAAAGCAAATTGCTACTACACTTTCTGGCCCGAGAACCGACTGTGGGCCCACTTTCCTGCCCGAGAACCAACTGTGGACCCACTTTCTGGCCCGAGAACCAACTGTGGACCCACTTTCTGGCCCGAGAACCAACTGTTGACCCACTTTCTGGCCTGAGAATCAACTGTTGACCCACTTTATGGCCAGAGAACCAACTATAGACTCACTTTATGGCCCGAGAACCAGCTGTGGACCCACTTTCTGGCCTGAGAATCAACTGTTGACTCACTTTATGGCCAGAGAACCAACTATAGACTCACTTTCTGGCCCAACTTTGGACCCATTTTCTGGTCCAAGAACCAACTGTTGGCCCACTTTCTGGCCCAAGAACCAACTGTGGACCCACTTTCTGGCCCAAGAACTAACTGTTGACCCAATTTCTGGCCCAAGAACCAGCTGTGAAATGTTGCAAAGGAAAAAGAAAAATTTCACAAATTTCAGAAAAAAAGACAAATTAGCAGAAGACAGACAAATGCTAGTGAGACATCAAAATCCTGCAACAATAACTTTCTAGTGTGTCCGCATCCAAACTGGCATCCACAGAACCCTAGGGGTTCACGAAGACCCATGTGGGCTTTAATGTAGAAAATCTCCATCAGTGGCTCTCAAACTTTGTCGGTGTGGCCATCACCTTATATTCCTGATCTTATCTGTAACGTCATCCAAAAAAAAAAAAAAACACTGCTTTTTTCTCTCATTTTGATTGTGCAACCTTTCTCCCATTTAATCTCGTAGATCTCTCAACCTTTCACAAGGGCCCCCACTATGTTGAATTCTAGAAATATACCAAGGTTCTTAATGAAATACCAAATAGTGGATGAATACAGGAGGTGGCGAAGCACCGTTCGCTTCAGGGGTTTGGTCCTTGAAAAAAAAAGAGTGAGAACCACTGGTCTATCGCGCTTAAATAATTGCATGCATTTCAGAAGTTAAAGAAAATAAAACCCTGGAAAGATCGGGGTCAGTAGATTATTGCCCTTACTTTCTGACCTAATCTACATCATCTTTGTTTGCAGTTTGAAATTCAGATCTTCAGTTTTTTTTGTTTTCGGCCGTGCAGGTAAACATTATTTTGTTTGTTGAATAATTAATTAGAAAATGTCGGAGCAGAAGATTCTAAAGACTTCCCTCTGCAGATCATCCTTCGTGTAAGTGAAAGCGCCAAAGATCTCAAACTCTCATCCGTCTGGGATTATTATGTGCGCCAAGTCTCGTTCATGATGTATCAAGGTCAAGTAAATAAATGAACTTGACTCGCCCGCGAAGCTGAGATAAACATATTTTTTTTCCCTGCGATGTATTTATTCATCAGATTATGTTATGATTTGTTGTTTGATGTCATGGTTAGACTATCTCACCAGATTATGTTATGATTTGTTGTTTGATGTCATGGTTAGACTATCTCACCAGATTATGTTATGATTTGTTGTTTGATGTCATGGTTAGACTATCTCACCAGATTATGTTATGATTTGTTGTTTGATGTCATGGTTAGACTATCTCAAGAGATTATGTTATGATTTGTTGTTTGATGTCATGGTTAGACTATCTCAAGAGATTATGTTATGATTTGTTGTTTGATGTCATGGTTAGACTATCTCACCAGATTATGTTATGATTTGTTGTTTGATGTCATGGTTAGACTATCTCAAGAGATTATGTTATGATTTGTTGTTTGATGTCATGGTTAGACTATCTCAAGAGATTATGTTATGATTTGTTGTTTGATGTCATGGTTAGACTATCTCACCAGATTATGTTATGATTTGTTGTTTGATGTCATGGTTAGACTATCTCAAGAGATTATGTTATGATTTGTTGTTTGATGTCATGGTTAGACTATCTCACCAGATTATGTTATGATTTGTTGTTTGATGTCATGGTTAGACTATCTCAAGATATTATGTTATGATTTGTTGCTTGATGTCATGGTTAGACTATCTCAAGAGATTATGTTATGATTTGTTGTTTGATGTCATGGTTAGACTATCTCACCAGATTATGTTATGATTTGTTGTTTGATGTCATGGTTAGACTATCTCAAGATATTATGTTATGATTTGTTGCTTGATGTCATGGTTAGACTATCTCAAGATATTATGTTATGATTTGTTGCTTGATGTCATGGTTAGACTATCTCAAGAGATTATGTTATGATTTGTTGTTTGATGTCATGGTTAGACTATCTCAAGAGATTATGTTATGATTTGTTTTGTGCTGTCATGATTAGACTGTCTCAGGAGATTATTTTATGTTATGATTTGTTGTGTGCTGTCATGATTTTTGATTATCTGAGACTGGATATCTGCTTGTCTGAGCCATGGATGAGTTTATCATGTTTTTTTTTAAGAACTAATTCTTGCTTGGAATGTTGTCTAGTAAATGACGGAGTTCATCATCATCATCATCTACTGCACAATAATCCCCAGGAATAGGTTAGGCGCATTTTATTCGCAGCTCTTTCTGTTATTTTCCGCGGGATAGTACAGACCCTTGTGAGTCTCATCTTTTTGTGATAACCTAACAAGATGCAGTGCTGGAAAAATGACTGTGAATAAGATTTTTTTAAAATTACATTTTACAGCAATGTGTACAGATAGCCTGTCTTCACTGGCTAGCAAAATAGGACTTGAAATTAACAAGGACAAAACAAAAATAATGAAAATTCCCATTAATCGAAATGGAAAAATACACATAGAAGGGACAGATATTGAAGAAGTCAATCAATTTGCATACTTTGGCAGCTACATAGACCAGGATGGTGACACTAGAAAGGAAGTTAGGATCAGAATTGCAAAAGCAGCATCAATCTTCAAGAATCTTGAGAACATATGGAATTAAAAAGTTATAAGCACAAGAACCAAGTTAAGACTATTCAATTCAAATGTAATATCCGCCCTCATTTATGCATGCGAAAGCTGGAAAACAACTAAAGAAATAGAAAAGAAATTAGACTCTTTTGAAAACAAATGCCTAAGGAAAATACTCGGCATCAAGTGGAATGAATTCAAGAACAATGCAGAGATAAGACAGATGACTGAACAACAACCAGTCTCATGGGTGATCAGGAAAAGGAGATGGACATATGTTGGTCACTTGATGAGAAGAAATGATCAGAGAATCCCAAAACAAGCTATCAAGTGGAACACAACAGGCCGAAGAAAAAGAGGCAGACCGCGTGAAACTCTGAAGAGGACATTATTAAGAGAGGCCAAGCTAACAGGCATAAAATCCTTTGATGAGGTTGAAAGACTCGCCGAAGACAGGAAAAACTGGCGAACTACTTTACGAGCCCTATGTGACGTTTAACGGCACGGGAAGGATATAAGAAATAAGATAAGTACAGTTTATTGTTACAGATTCTAACCGTGAGTTCGATGTAATGTTATAGAATACTGCAGAGCTACAGTTTATTGTTACAGATTCTAGCCGTGAGTTCGGTGTAATGGTATAGATTACTGCAGAGCTACAGTTTATTGAGAAACACATAAATGCCTTTGAATGTAAATGCTACAGAAGAGTTCTCCGGATATCGTGGACACAGGAAAGAACAAATATATCTATACTGCAGGAGCTTAATATTGAAGAAGGCTGGCTAGTGAAGAGGATTAAAGAGAGAAAACTGAAATATTTTGGACACATTAAACGTCATGACAATTTAGAGAAGACCGTATTGGAAGGATACATAATGGGAAAAAGAAAGAGAGGAAGACCAAGACGAAGATGGCTGCAAGACATCGTTGACGATCTGGAAATGGATGCAACAGCAGCAGGCCATCTTGCTCACAACCGAGAGGCCTACAGGAGTGCTGTTTGGGAGGCAAAGTTCTGCAAGGGACATGCAAATGAATGAATGAATGAATGACAGTTTATTGTTACAGATTCTAACCGTGAGTTCGGTGTAATGGTATAGAATACTGCAGAGCTACAGTTTATTGTTACAGATTCTAGCCGTGAGTTCGGTGTAATGATATAGATTACTGCAGAGCTTCCATACATGAAACAGCTCCTATGAGCTGCAGACTTGTATAAGTACTAAGGGCAACTTCTATGGCGGAAAGAAAATGAAGTCTCGTGGGAAATACAGAAATGGAAGACACAATATGCTTATATAGATCAGAAAACAGGACTTTTCTATATCTACCTGGACATTAACAGCCCAGATCATGAAAATAAAAGACCAATTTTTATACTCAAGTTTGGTGTTACTTTTCAATGTGACTGTACAAGTAAAAATCAGAAAACAAAGTGAACATTTAAACAGATACAATATTGTCAATGATAACAAAGAACTTCGATTATCCAGATCATGTCCCCTCCTTTCAAGCAGTGCTACAAGCAAACAACCTGCTGTGACTTCACGGTGTGACAGGAATGGCCGGAGTTCGAAGTTCTACGCAACAGCAGAATGTGTTGTTAAAACGCATGTGTTATGACGGTTTCTCTGTAAGTAATGAAATAGGCGAGCGCTTGCAAAATTATCCACTGACAATTCGTAAAAGATGTTTCCTAGCAATTCATTCATTCATGTGACATTTCCTTTCCTGAACGTTGTCTCTCACAGCAATAAAGAATTAATGTAGTTATTGTTCGTGTTCCTCAGTTTATAATCTTTCCAAAGTGAAACTATTCTTCATCATTTCTTATTTGTATACAGTTAACTTTAATATTCTTGATCTTCTTTGTTAAAACTATTAAAACAAAACTAGGAACAGCTTTATTAGTTACCGAGCACACAGTTTTGAAGTTTCAGTTTATGTCTTAATCATAAAAAAACACACAGGACAAAGAAACAGAGAAAGAAGTCAGTCAATCAATCAATCAAGTGCCGTGGCGTGTGGCGTAGGCGATCATTTCTCTCCACAGTTTCCTGTCTTTAGACTTGATTATGAGATCCGCCGGTGACTTTCTTCCTAGCCACACTGACAGCCCATCCAGTAACTTCTCTCTCTGTCTTCCTATGTCTCTTCTTCCTTCAATTTTTTCAGTTGCCACAATGTGTTCTAATTTTCCTCTTGTCAGAAAATGTCCTACAAATCTCGCGTGTCTGCCTCTGATCTTTGCTATAATTTGCCTTTTAACTCCAGCCTCTCTTAAGACTTCTTCGCTGGTTTTCTTAACTGTCCATGATACCTTCAACACCCTTCTTATGAACCACATTTCCATGGCCTCCATTTCTCGCTGTACTCTCTTATTCATGGACCATGCTTCACATCCATAAAACAAAATTGGCTCGATGTAACATTTAAGTACTCGAAATCTTGTTTCCATTGATATGGATCTGTTGCACAAGATATTTCTCATTTTCTGGAGAAAGAAGATAAAATATGAACTCACGTGAATGCTATACAATAAATAATAATGGACAAAAAGTATAAAGAAAAAAGGGAGCATTATGCTGTGACTTGTAAGAAGCTGTGTGTGTGGTAGAGTATTGTTAATGTTTATATAAAGACTTGAGATGTCTGATAGGTTGCTAATAAAGAAAGGGTGGGGAAAGGAGAGAGAGAGAGGTAATCTAGTCGGGTGGGTCGAAAAAGATGAATGTGGTTGGGGTAGAGCGCTTGTAATCTAGGGCAGTAAGGGTGTTGGAATATACGTTACAGGTGAGAAAAGAGTAGAACTTAATAAGGAGGGAATGTGATTATGAAGGAAGGGAATGTTATGTGTAGCTGAATTTCGAGTTAAAACCGTGTGGTTCCAGTGTCCCATGTTCCTAAATGTCGCGATTCTCAAGAGCCAGGCGGTTTCTTTCATTAGAGTGACATTGTTCAATGGCTCTGTGTATGTATGTATGTATGTATGTATGTATGTATGTATGTATGTATGTATGTATGTATGTATGTATGTATGTATGTATGTATGTGTGTATGTAATATATAACTTTTACATTGAGTATTTAAAAATATTTTTTACCATATCACCCTCTAGTGTGCTGACAGGTCAAGGAAAATATGGGCACTAACACCATATCCCTATGTGCCTCCAAAGCATGACAGGATTACCTTTACTTTTACTTTTAGTTAATAGTTTATACAAATTGGAATTATTGATAACAAAATTGTAGAATAATTCTCATAGTGGAAGTACAGTTCTTTGCTCTCATGTATGTAATTTGCTGTTTATTATTTCTTACTTCAACACTTACATTATTATATGTCTACGTATATTCATCACTCATACTTTCACACAGCTGTGGGCCATCCTAGGCATCTGTGAAACATCATGAACAGGTGAAAAAAAAATCATCATTATGTTTATTATCCTTTATCCGGCCCCACAGTCGCCGGAGATATGTCGCTCAACAAAACAGGCAACATAAACAACTTTCAAATGTTCATTTCCAATCTATATCAAAAGTTACAAAAGTAGCCATCTGACGGAGAGAGGTTTTTAACTAAATACTTGTCTATCTATCTATCTATCTATCTATCTATCTATCTATCTATCTATCTATCTATCTATCTATCTATCCGTCCGTCCTTCCGTCCGACGTCCGTCTATCTGTCTGTCTGTCTATCCATCCGTCCGTCCGTCGGTCCATCCATTCATCCATCCATTCATCTATCTATCTATCTATCTATCTATCTATCTATCTATCTATCTATCTATCTATCTATCTATCCGTCCGGCCGTCCGTCTGTCTTGGCTGCCCGGTAGTAGACTCATCTCCAGTTCTAACAAAAGTTATTCAAGCCCATTTGTCCAACCGTCATTTATAATCGGTGGCGAGATGAAAGAGATCCGCTGACCAATCAGATGACAGGTCAACTCTTGCGCCGTGGAAGCTAACTTTGGACTCGGCGTACTGTCTGTGGAAGGTACATATGTAGACGAGGCTGAGATCAAACGACTTCCAGGTTCCGTCCTCTATTCCATCTTGCACGTCTATCCTTAAACCCGGGTCGATATAATGCAAGAAAAATCGTCAATGCTTTCGGTAAACAAAGCAGCGAAATGCAATCAGGAAAGCAAACGCATGTCATAGTATTACAAATGTGAATTATATCATGTGTGGATAAATCTTCTGCGATCAAATCATACAGTCTGTATATCACGTATTGTCCGTGACAGTTCAGTACGCAAATGTCCCGTCTCTTAGGATACTGTCAACTATCCGAGAATAATCTTTATTCTTTAATCATCTCTCTAACGTCATCACGGCTTTGTTTCATTTCTTTCTTTATCAGCTTTTCGGCTTTTCGTGCATTTTAGGTTTCATGGTACATATTGCAAAGGTTTTCAGCTGTCTGATCAGACTGTCAGCTTTCTTGTAAAGCGTTTCCTTGTTCGTCTCTTTATAGTGAGTTTCTTCTCTTCCTTTCTCTTCTATTCTCTTCTTTTCTTGAAATTCTCTCAGAAATAAACTTTTTTTCTCCCTCTCAATGGGATAAATCGTTTGTCCTAATTTCTAAGCAGGTGAGTAGCGAAGTAGTTCGTGTATGTCTATGTCATGAGGAAGATCTATGGTTCAAACCCGACCATATGGGTCAATCCAGTTTAGGGAATTTACGTGTGGGTTTTTCACCGAGTTTGAAAACATACGGATTTGTTTGAAAATTGATTCAAAGATCTATCTATCTATCTATCTATCTATCTATCTATCTATCTATCTATCTATCTATCTATCTATCTATCTATCTATCTATCTATCTGATTGTCTGTCTGTCTGTACAAAACACATTGTTTTCTCTCATGATTTCATCAGTTTTCTCCAAATAAATCCTCTCTCTCTCTCTCTCTCACACACACACACACACATACAAATTCTCTTAACCAGCAACATTTCTCTGTCACATCAAACTCGGAGTTTTTCTCCAGATATATAATTTATGTTTCAAGTTTTCTTTATGCGATACCACAATTACATTCAACATTAGACAGCTATAAATCCTCTCTCCTAATCTCCTCTCAATTATAAATCCTCTCCCCTAGTCCCCTCTCGTTACACTCAGGGCTCGCTTTATCTCTTGCTCACACCATAAATTATAAAAAAAAAATTGGATGACTTAAAACTTCAGCCACACCTTAACTCCCGCCTGGCCTACGCTGTATCCTCGACGTGTAACTAAAATTACTGCCAACTCTTCTCTTTTCTTAGCCAGGTATGAATTATTGTGTGTTCTTCAGCGATGACTCAAGCCCAGGGATAATTTAAACAGTGGCATCTACGCATTGTCCTCCGCGGCGGCCGGTGGCTTCCTGTACTTATCTCTTCCTGCGAAACAAGTGAAACCACTTTCTCGTTGTAAGGTGCTCAAAAGCGGTCAAAGTTCACAAATCATGCGTGGCGGAAAGTTCTAGATTTGCTGCGCGACTGTTCCAAATAACTGAATTTTACAATACTCCTCAGCAGATTAATGATGATTATATTTTTATGCACTTAATGACAAGTTAATGTCGTGACAGAAACGTCGCTATTTATCAGTTTCTGTAATTCAGATCAGTTAATGTTTTCATTATTGCCGCTGTCTGTGTAAATGGCGTTAAACGTCTTTCATTTCAGAGTGGATTTCAAAGTGGATAAAACAGATTCCTTCTGTATGAATATTTATGCAAAGGGAAACATCCTCTGAAGTCACAGTATGTTGAAGGTATGGATTAAATGTTCATAATTTGAAAAGTTGCACACATGCAACCCCCCTAATTACGAACGAGTTTCGTTTAACTAATTCTGTTCGTAAGCTGAATTTGAACGTGAGTCGAAACATTTAGATACTGTTCATATCTAACGTCACTTATATAGCATATAGTATACAGTGTACTTTTCTATGTAAAAAAACATTACAGAAACCGAAGAACAGCCCAGTTGCCACCATGAACTTGAATGTAGTTCCAGTTTTCTTTAATATGACAGGTGATCGTTCATAACTACCGGTTTTACGTAAACGGGGTGTTCGTAGATTGGGAACCGCCTTATTTTAAAATATTTCAGGACTATTAATATTAGCTAGAAATATTGTTGATAATACCCATTAGAAGAAGATTAATTTGACTAGCAGTGTAGCAAGAATGGATGGGGCGACCCATATCTCCAAGAAAATGTGATTACGTGGTCAACTTTCGAGGGAAAGTAAAATGACAGTCCATATTTAAGAAAGAATGACATGTCATCCTGAAGAATGTTTCATCGCTGATGAAGAGTGGGGCGAAAAGGCAAATGACCGTAACACACATAGGGCAACTCTTGCGTTAAGACTCTGTATTCTTAGAAGAGGAAAGAAGGGGCCAAGCGCTGACAACAGGGAAAGTGAGCACATGGAAAAGGGCTTTACAAGACAAGACTGTGTCTTACCGCCAGCAGCAGAGAAACTGAATATATTCAAGCACTGCATTTCGTTGTCCCCTAGAGTTTTTTAGTTCTTAAACTTTTTGTGTTAGATAATTTTCTAGCTTGCTTCCTTCTCAAGCATTCATCCTCAGTTTGGCTGTTCTTAACACAAGTTTATTAATATGAACATCCCCAAGCTTCTATGAAAGGCGGGCTATTAATTTGTATTAGCTATCATGTGATCTGTCTGACGCCACCCGATATGGAAAAATTAGCAGAAGACATTTTACAAACACTAAACGTCACACAGGGCTTGCATGGTAGTTTGCCAAGATTTCCTGTCCTCGGCGAACTTTTCAACCTCATCAAGGGATTTTATGCCCACTAAACTGGCCTCTCTTAACAATGTCCTCTTTAGAGTTTCACGTGGTCGACCTCTTTTTTCTTCGCCCTGTTGTGTTCCACTTGATAGCTAATTTGGGGATTCTCTGGCCGTTTATTCTCATCACGTGACCGACATATGTCCATCTTCTTTTTCTGATCACACATGAGACTGGTTGTTGTTCAGCCATCTGTCTTATCTCAGCGCTGTTCTTGAATTCATTCGACTTTATACAGAATATTTTCCTTAGGCATTTGTTTTCAAACGAGTCTAATTTCTTTAGTTGTTTTTCAGCTTTCGCATGCATAAATGACGGAGGATATTACATTTGTATTGAATAGTCTTAACTTGGTTTTTGTGCTTATAACTTTTGAATTCCACATGTTCTCAAGATTCTTGAAGGACAGTGCTGCTTTTGCAATTCAAATTCTGACTTCCTCCCTGGTGTCACCATCCTGGTCTATGTAACTGTTAAGGTATGCAAATTGGTTTACTTCTTCAACAGCTGTTCCTTCTACGCATATTTTTCCTCCATGATCAATGAGAAATTTCGTTATTTTTACAAACACTACAAAGATTACAAAATGTGACAGTTTAACAAGAATCTTTACATTAAAACAATGACTAGAGAGAGAGGGGGGGGGAGACGAGAGGGGGAGAGAGAAAAGAGAGAAGAGGGAGAGATAAAAAAGAGAGAAGAGAGAAGAAAGAGAAGAGAGAAATTGAAAAAGAGAGAAGAAAGAAGAGAGAGAGAGGAACCCCATGAACTAAATATAAGAACTGTTTAAGAAATCTGTAACTCAGAACAGAGAAAGGTTAAAGCTGTAGAATAATCTGATGTTTGATTGTCTCCTCAGAGAGCGGTACAGCGTTATAATTTGATGTTTGATTGTCTCCTCAGAGAGTGGTACAGCGTTATAATTTGATGTTTGATTGTCTCCTCAGAGAGTGGTACAGCGTTATAATTTGATGTTTGATTGTCTCCTCAGAGAGCGGTACAGCGTTATAATCTGATGTTTGATTGTCTCCTCAGAGAGTGGTACAGCGTTATAATCTGATGTTTGATTGTCTCCTCAGAGAGCGGTACAGCGTTATAATCTGATGTTTGATTGTCTCCTCAGAGAGTGGTACAGCGTTATAATCTGATGTTTGATTGTCTCCTCAGAGAGCGGTACAGCGTTATAATTTGATGTTTGATTGTCTCCTCAGAGAGTGGTACAGCGTTATAATCTGATGTTTGATTGTCTCCTCAGAGAGCGGTACAGCGTTATAATTTGATGTTTGATTGTCTCCTCAGAGAGCGGTACAGCGTTATAATATGATGTTTGATTGTCTCCTCAGAGAGCGGTACAGCGTTATAATTTGATGTTTGATTGTCTCCTCAGAGAGCGGTACAGCGTTATGTCCAACACGACTGTGGCGGAAAACATCATACGCTTTGTTACCGACAAAACCTTATACAACATCACCAGTACCAACATTGAGGAGTACAACATCACAGGTACCAACACTGAAGACCACGACGAACATCACGATGAAATTTCTAACGGTTTCATCTCAGTGTTCAGCATTATTATCGCTATTTTCATCTGCTTTGGCAACTCCTCAACGCTGATATCAATCATTCGCAACCACCGACTGAAGACCATCCCAAATATCTACATAGGTTCTTTGGCCGTTGCTGATCTCATGGTTGGCGTTATGCTCTTGATTAAAGGAATCTCTGAGATCAAAGCCACTCAAGAATACATGGACCATGAGGAAGAGTTTTGCCTGGCTTTCATGAGCATGCTCTTCGTGTCTGTGGCCGCCTCGATGCTGAGCTACCTCCTGGTGGCCTGCGACAGGTACATCTACATAATGCACTCGCTCAAGTACGTTCGTCTAGTGACTAAACAACGATCTCTCGTCACCATAATCCTGACCTGGATATTGGCTGCAATCTACGGCACAGTTCCAGCGTACACAAGTCACTTCTCTCGCTCAGAAGGATGTACACCGACGCATGTTTTTTCTTTTGTGTACATGATCGTCGTTCATCCCATATTCTTTCTCTCTCTGGGAGCTACAACGTTTTGTTTGTATTTTAGAATAGCCAAGACGGCGCTGAACCAGCAGAGGCGCATTCGAGACCAGGAGGTCACTTATAGTGATGACATGGGACAGAAGAGAGTGTCGCAGCGAACTTGGAAAGCTGTTAAAATTTTAATGCTGGTCTCTGGATTCTTCTTCACCTGCTGGTGTCCGCTACTGATTACAGCGTTTCTTGAGTACACCATTCATGTGCAACATCTTGCACTTTCTATTGCAAGTTTGGTTGCTGTGATGAATTCCGGTGTGAACTTTGTCGTGCTTGTTATGATGAAAAGAGAATTCCGGGCGGAATTCAAGCGAACGATGTGTTCCTGCGGACTTTGTTTTTATTGTGGCAAGTCAAAAGTGCGTCCAATTGGTATATCCACCATCGTCACGTCGTACGCTGATTCTTCCATGGGTTAATATCTGGCAACGTTCATCTTATGCAGTTTGACTGCATTTCCTTGGTGTTTCCGGTCAGAATGACTGTCATTACTTGCTGTCTTCAGTCAGTTCAGCATTCAACAAATCCAACGACACTACGACGTAAGAAAAAAAAAACCAATGCTGCTTGTAGTACTTCTGAGTCTCTGCTGTAGCAACATAAAAAAAAACAGAACTAAAGAAACCTAGGAAGCTAAACTATTCCTAAACATCAGCTACAGTGGCCTCACAGAGGTTCCTCTCACTGTGGAACTGAAGGAAATTAAAAAATCCTGTAGACGTGGAGCTACGGAGCCTCTCAAACCACTACATAGCATCAATATATGGCCAAAAAAAGAAAAAAAAAACCTCTGGATGTAAACATGATTCAGTCCATCAAGCACACGAGGACCTGCAGACTTGTCTGCTCTGATCACGAACGCTGTAGGGCATCGCCTCAGCTATGGCAGCTCGAGATATCGTGCATGGATGACTTCTTCCGCTGGAGTTGGAAACCATACTTCACAACAACATGCTTCATGAACTTTCAAACGTTTGCAGACCAAAACAGTCAGACCTGGCCATTGTGTCTTGGATCTGGGCAGAAGGTTTGATTGGACGGGAGTGGGGGAAGGGGGGGGGGCAGGGCGGGGTGCCGATAGAAGGCAGTTAAGCTGTGGACTTATTCCAAACGAAGTATTAAAACTATTAAAACCAAAAGTAGAAACAACTTTATTAGTTAACTAGCACACGGTTGTGACATTTCGGCTTACACTTTAATCATACAGAAACACACAGGACAAAGAAATAGAAGATAAAATATAGTTCACATGGACGCTATAAAACAAATAAGAACGGAAACAAATAGAACAAAAATGGAGCATTTAGCTGCGGCTTGCAAGAAACTGCGTCCAGGAGTATGCATGTTGGAATGTTGGATTGTTGTGAATGTTTAAATAGCTGTTTCCTCCCAGCATGCCAGTCTCTGATCATTTCAATTGCACAATCACAAAGGTACATCTGATTTCTAGTAACAGCAATTAAACAATGTCACTCTGATGACAGAAGCCGCCTGCCGCTTAAGAACGGCTACATTCTGGAATATAGGACGCTGTGATCACACGGTTTGAATCTGAAATTCAACTACACTTAACATTCCATTTCTCCACAATCATATTCCCTCTCTACTAAGTTCTATTCTTTTCATACCCATAATATATTCCAGAACCCCTTCAAACTAGGTTACAAACCTTCTACCACAACCACATTCATCTGCTCTAAACACCATTTTGTCGGCTAAATTACCACCATATCCCTCTTTCTCCTTTCTTTTTCCTTCACTCCCTCTTTACTATCGTACATTCCAAGTCTTCACTTAAATACTCTAGCACGCGCACGCTTGGACGCAGTTTCTTGCAAGTCACAGCTTTGTGTTCCATTTCTTTTCTACTGTTTTTTTTCATTCTTATTTGTTGTATTGCACTGACGTGAATTTATATTTTATCTTCTTTCTCTTTTTCCTGAACTTTTTTGTATGGTTAAGATGTAAGCGTTACAACTGTGTGCTCATTAACTAATAAAGCTGTTCCTACTTTTATTTTAAATAGTTTTAAGATTTTGTTCTTATAGCTTTACTGTAGTGACTTTGTGTATATTTATTTGTTTAGTTCTGTGTATATTTATACTCAACTTATTCTTGTAGACAACGGAAGTTCAATATTATTCAGGACTCAGCATTTTGTCCCCAAAGTTGAAGGTACGGTCTGTTTCACTATTGTAGATCCACAGATCCTATCTAACAGTGGACCCGTGATAGTAGACATACAACCTACTGTTCAGTCATGCTCCACAATAACGTCCATTCGGACAACGTCAGACTCCATATAAGTCTTTGATTCCATAATCTATAACAGCTCTTTATAAGACAATGGCAGATATATTACCACTATAGAGCGCCATTGATCTGCCACAACCTTTTTCTGTATTCTAGGTATTTCTGTATTGTTTTCCTGTCATGACACAGTTTTACTGTCCACAGCGAGAGAAGAAATGGAGAAACTAATTATGTCCGCCCGTAAGAACAGTGAAGAGGAAAACCGTTATCTCAATGCAAAACAAACAAAAAAAACTAAATTGATGACAACTAACGAAACAAATATGGCAGCTGAAATATACATCAGCGAGGAGAAATTGCAAGAGATGGGGAGTTTTGAATGTCTTGGATCATTACTAACTAATAATGGAGATACAATGAGGGAAATTAAAAGCAGGATCTCTATTGCTCTTTAGAAGCTAAAACAACTAAAGAAGCTGTGGAGAGGAACAGACAGATTAAAGATGTGCATTTTCCCCATCGCAACATATGGCTGTGAGACCTGGACACTTAACAAAACAGCTGAGAAACACATACCTGCCTTTGAATGTAAATGCTGCAAAAAACAAATTCAGATATCATGGATACAGAAAAGAACAAATATATCCATACTACAAGAACTTACTATTGAAAAAGGTTGGTTAGCAAAGAAGATTAAACAACGAAAACTTGAGTATTTCGGAAATATTAATCGTCATTGGAGTTTGGACAAGACAGTCTTGGAAGGGTACACAATGGGAAAAAGAAAGAGGGGAAGATCAAGGCGAAGATGGCAACAAGACATTGTTGATATTTTGGGACTAGATGCATGAGCAGCAGGGTATCTTGCTTAAAACCGGGAGGCCTACAGAGATCTGTTAGGGAAGCAACGTTACGCAAGGGACATGCTAATATATAAACGAACAGGGCGGCACTGATCTGCGCCTGCATCCTTCTGTATTATATTTCTGTATTTTCAAAACGCGAGGTCAGTAATCACAGATTTTGCACTTTGTCAATTAATTCTATTTACATTTGATGCACAATTATGACCAAAAAAAGGGGTCACTTTTTCTAATGTTTACTTCGCTCTGCTCTTTAAAAGGCTAAAGTTCAAAAATCACAGTCCCAGAACAGGACAGGGCGAACTAACCAGCTTGCTCATCTCCGAAAGTGCATCATGTAAACAAAGCCACTCTCTGCCAGGCGTATAACGATAACAGTTCACAGTCGAGTTAGCACAACGTCCAAGTTACATAACGCCCTTTTCGACAGAACAAGTAGTGGATGTTGTGTGCCTCGTGACTGCCTATACAATCGGACATTCTGTGGGATTTAAACTGCCATCCTTATTGACAGCTGTTAAGTTATTGATTTCTTGCTTTTATGAATGCAACATGAAGATGATTTTTAAAAAAATTATCGACATTTGAAGGTTTTATACAATACACATGATTGATATTTTTGTGTAAGACTCATGTTCATTATTTCGATGCATGTATGTGTGTATGTTCATGTATGTGTGTATGAATGTATGCATGTATATACATATTATTGAGTATATGTATGTATGTATGTATGTATGTATGTTTGTATGTATGTGTTTGTATGTCTTTACGTAATCAAATACTGCATCGAAAACAATATACTTTTCTTCATTTTCTTTCGGCCTTCCTTCCTTCCTTCCTTCAATTCCTTTCCTCACTTCCTTCCTTCCTTACTTACTTCACTTCCTTCAATTCCTTTCCTCACTTCCTTCCTTCCTTACTTCACTTCCTTCAATTCCTTTCCTCACTTCTTTCCTTCCTTACTTCACTTCCTTCAGTTCCTTTCCTCACTTCCTTCCTTCCTTCTAGCCCAAAGCATAACACACAGATTGCAAAGATATAGATTGGAGTCACTTTTAAAAACTTGACTTGAGAAGTGGAACAGAAACTCAGACTCGACTTGAGAAGTAGAACAGAAGCTCAGGCTCGACTTGAGACATGATATTTTTCATTAAGTCGACTCGACCATTTTTACTGCAACTTTTTTTTTAATCAATAAGACAACGCATGCTTTAAAGCAGACATTTCTGTTTGCTACCTGATATACCACATGCCTTAATGCTGTCATGCTCTTGTGTGTAGACTGACAGATCTAATTTGAATATACGGTCTTGCCACGGTCCTCTGACCTAGAAAGATAGAGAGAGAGAGAGAGAGAGAGAGAGAGAGAGAGAGAGAGAGAGAGAGAGACAGAGAGAGATGTATGGTTCAAGAGCGATAATTCAGGTCTGGTTTTACGATAGAACTTTCAAAACAAGATACTCCGTATTTACATCTGTCTGGTGTTGCCGTACTGAATAGTTAGCTTAATGTGCTGTTAAACTGTCTATAAGT
This sequence comes from Achatina immaculata, assembly GCA_009760885.1. Classification (NCBI taxonomy): domain Eukaryota; kingdom Metazoa; phylum Mollusca; class Gastropoda; order Stylommatophora; family Achatinidae; genus Lissachatina; species Lissachatina immaculata. The sequence goes on along the minus strand of CM019697.1, from coordinate 40,373,035 downwards.
TGTTAGTAACAGTTAACTTAGTGTGCTGTTAAACTGTCTAGAAATTATTAGTAACATTTAACTTACTGTGCTGTTAAACTGTCTATAAGTTGTTAGTAACAGTTAACTTAGTGTGCTGTTAAACTGTCTAGAAATTATTAGTAACATTTAACTTACTGTGCTGTTAAACTGTCTAGAAATTATTAGTAACAGTTAACTTAATGTGCTGTTAAACTGTCTAGAAAATATTAGTAACAGTTAACTTAGAGTGCTGTTAAACTGTCTAGATGTTTTTTTCCCACATTGGAATTACCTGCATATAGGTGAGTTGTAAGTCTTTGATTGTTATTGCCCGCCACGTAGTTCGTTTGAGTACACATTATCATTATTTTTACTACAGATTTTTCAGTCAGGTGTTTATTCTGAAATAGAACAGAAACTCATACTCGACTTGAGAAATAGAACAGAAACTCAGACTGGACTTGAGAAATAGAACAGAAACTCAGACTGGACTTGAGAAATAGAACAGAAACTCAGACTGGACTTGAGAAGTAGAACAGAAATTCAGACTCAACTAAGTTCATTTCGTTGTCATTGCTACCGTATGTTTATTAGCTGCTATTGCTATTTAAAGAGAAATAATTTTTCTTTGTACGCTTTAGGTATCAGAACAATTATATAAGCATAATTGTTCTTGGGAGCTACAACAGTGGTTTCCAGTTGCATTCTACCGATTTGTGTATGGTCTCTCCGCTAGCCTTTGGACTCACTGTCCTGCCCACAAGGCAGTAGGAGCGTGAGGTTTTAAGCCACCTCTTACCGCCTGGTATTCCCTTCACTGAGCACCTGAGGCACTTTATAGGAGTAGTAGAGCAACTTACTACCCCATCTCGCTCTCTGAGTCTACCGCCAGTTGGTCAGCGCCTGCTTATTTGGGTAAATCCTTATTCACGGGGATCCTCCATATCAGGAGGACTTTCACCATCCACCACCTGTGACGTGCTGGGTTTTGAATGGTCGCCCCAGCTTTACCCAGTTTGAACATCAAAAAGACAGAGACTATGGTTATATCTAAGAAACAGAATCCACCAGCATGCAGTATAAAATTAAATGGAACTAGTCTAAAGCAGGTTCAGAAATTCAAATACCTTGGAGCAGTAATAACTTCAGATGGGAAATGCAGAACAGAAATTAGGAACAGAATAGGCCAAGCAAAGACTGCATTTCAGAGAATGAGAAACATATTAGCCAACACATCCTTATCAATGAATGTTAGAAAACGAGTCCTAAAATGCTATATTGAACCTATCTTGTTATATGGAAGTGAATCATGGACAATAGGCGGGTCTACACAAAAATCATTGGAAGCAGCAGAAATGTGGTTTATTAGAATAATGTTGCGAATCCCCTGGACAGCAAAAATAACTAATGAAGAATGTAGGAGAAGAGCTGGAGAGACAAAAAAATCTTGTCAAAAAGATAAGAGAGAGACAATGTACTTTCATAGGACATGCAATGAGAAGAGGGGACATTGAAAATATTATAACAACAGGAAAAATAGAAGGAGGAGCATCAAGAGGAAGACCAAGAGAAATGATACTGGACAGTCTGACGGGATGGTGTGAGAGGAGATCACCAATTGAGCTGAAGGATCGTGTACTCTGGAGAAGCATAATAGCCAATGACAGTCGGCACGGCACCTTATAATGATGATGATGGTGATATATATATATATATATATATATATATATATATATCAATATATAATTCCTCAAAATAACATCCTTGAGCATCAATACACCATTGTCAGCGGTTCTGCCACGCGTCGTAGCTCGCCTGGGAGTCTTGAACAAGAACCTCCTTCAAAGCACTCGTCATGCCAGCTTTCACGTCATTAACAGTTACAAAATGGTGCCTTTCAATCTTGATTTGAGCCGGGGAAACAAAAAGAAGTCAGCCAGTCCAAGTCTAGGCTGTAGGGAGGTTGGCACAGCGTTGCCACGGTTTGTTTCGCCAAAAACTCTCTCATTATCAGCGACGCATTGTCGTGGTGAAGAACCCGGGTGTTGGCGATCTCCGGGCGGACGAGCGCGACTCTGTTCTTCAGCCGTTTAAGCACTTCCACGTAAAATGATGCGTTGACCATTTGTCCGGGTGGTACGAACTCCTTATGGACAACACCTTTAGAGTAAAAAAAGACAATGAGGATCGATTTCATCTTCGATTTGCTCATTCGACCCTTCTTTGTAGTGTGCCACTCAAAACTCTGTCTTTTCGTCTACAGAACAGTTCTTCAAATATCATGGACACAAAAAAGAACAAATATATCCATACTACAAGAACTTAATATTGAAGAGGGCTGGCTAGTAAAGAGGATTATTCGAAGAACATCTGGATATTTTGGACACATTAAACGTCATTATAACCTAGAGAAGACCGTCTTGGAAGGGTACATAATGGGAAAAAGAAAGAGAGGAAGACCAAGGCGAAGATGGCTGCAAGACATCGTTGATGAGCTGCAAATGGATGCATCAGCAGCAGGGCATCTCGCTTACAACCGAGAGGCCTACAGGAGTGCTGTTAGGGAGGCAAAGTTCCGCAAGGGATATGCAAATGAATGAATGAATGAGATCAGACTTATACTTGTAACTGGCTGTTTCTTTATAAATCATTCTGTAAGGAGATCTGTTGTCCCACTTTCTTGCCCACATATCAGGGTCTGTATTCCTAATAGGTTTTAATGCAGTGTAAAAATCAAACTGATTCATGCGATTCATGCTTTCAGAAATCACACCGGGCTGGCAGTGATGGGTACTTGCTTCAACTATTCATGGAGATGCCATGCAACATAGCATACACTTGTGTTACCAATAGAACTAAACGAAAGTGACCATCAAGTCTTCTAGCACAACGCAGATTTAGCAAAGTTCGTTAAGTAATCAAAGAATTTATATTTGTACAAAAGCTAAATTTGACTGAATACACACAGATAAAATACTGCTACAGTTTTCTCATCTTTTTAAATAAATAAGCTTCATACAAAATATGACAAAGTTATTGATCCATTACAAAGAAATAATCAATCTATTCATCCATGTCTTGGACGGTCGTTGACCAAACAAGTCACCTGACTGAATTATCAGTTAGCGTTCGATACGCGTGAGTGTTATTTTAGAAGCAGTATGCAAATCTGTTTATCTCTCACGATCTCTACCCAGATAATCTCTTTTTTTTCTCTTAAGATGTTGATCATAGGGCGATCCTATATATTGTACTGAGATTATTTAAGAGTACACTGTACTGGGCTTGTATAACAAAACACCGTACTGGGGTTATATAAGAGCACACTCTACTGGGGTTAAATAAGAGCCCACAATACTGGGAGTATAAAGTGGACACTATACCGGAGTTGTATAACAAAACATCGTATTGGGGTTATATAAGAGCACACTGTACTGGAATTATATAAGACCACTCTATACTGGGATTATGAACACATTGTACTGGGGTATATAAGAGAACACTGTACTGTGGTTATATAATAGCACACTCTACTGGGGTAATATAAGAGCACACTTTACTGTGGTTATATAATAGCACACTCTACTGGAGTAATATAAGAGCACACTGTACTGTACTGTGGTTATATAAGAGCACACTGTACTGGGGTTAAATAAAAGCACACTGTACTGGGGTTATATAAGAGCACACTGTACTGGGGTTATATAAGAGCACGTTGTATTGGATTATATAAGAGCACACTGTACTGGGGTTGTATAACAAAACACCGTATTCGGTTTATATATGTATATATATGTGTGTGTACACTGTACTGGTGTTATATAAGAGCACACTATACTGGAGTTGTATAACAAAACATTATACAGGGTTATATAAGTGGACACAGTACTGGGATTATATAAGAGCACACTGTACTGAGGTTATATAAAAGCACACTGTACTGAGGTTATATAAGAGCACACTGTACTGAAGTTATATAAGAGCACACTGTACTGAGGTTATATAAGAGCACACTGTACTGAGGTTATATAAGAGCACACTGTACTGAGGTTATATAAGAGCACACTGTACTGAGGTTATATAAGAGCACACTGTACTGAGGTTATATAAGAGCACACTGTACTGGTGTTTAATAAAGCGCACGACCAATCTGATTGTAAATGATTTGACTGCAGTCATGAGGTAACCACTCTTCTTGGTTTAGACATGATGTCACCACTCTTCTTGGTTTAGACAATGAGGTCATATTCTTCTTGGGTGAGATATGAGGTCACCACTTTTCTTTATTTAGACATGAGGCCACCATTCTTCTTGGTTTAAACATGAGATCACTACTCTTCTTGGTTTAAACATGAGGCCACCACTCTTCTTGGTTTAAACATTAGGTCACCACTCTTCTAGGTTTAGGCATGAGATCGCCACTCTTTTTTATATGAGACATGAGATCACCACTCTTCTTGGTTTAGACAGGAGGTCGCCACTCTTTTTAAGATGAGACATGAGATCACCACTCTTCTTGGTTTAGACAGGAGGTCGCCACTCTTTTTTAGATGAGACATGAGATCACCACTCTTCTTGGTTTAGACATGAGATCACCACTCTTCTTGGTTTAGACATGAGATCGCCACTCTTTTTTAGATGAGACATGAGATCACCACTCTTCTTGGTTTAGACATGAGATCGCCACTCTTTTTTAGATGAGACATGAGATCACCACTCTTCTTGGTTTAGACATGAGGTCGCCACTCTTTTTTAGATGAGATTTGAGATCACCACTCTTCTTGGTTTAGGCATGAGATCACCACTCTTCTTGGTTTAGGCATGAGATTACCACTCTTCTTGGTGTAGACATGAGATCACCACTCTTCTTGGTTTAGACATGAGATCACCACTCTTCTTGGTTTAGACATGAGATCGCCACTCTTTTTTAGATGAGACATGAGATCACCACTCTTCTTGGTTTAGACATGAGGTCGCCACTCTTTTTTAGATGAGATTTGAGATCACCACTCTTCTTGGTTTAGGCATGAGATCACCACTCCTCTTGGTTTAGGCATGAGATCACCACTCTTCTTGGTTTAGACATGAGATCGCCACTCTTCTTGGTTTAGACATGAGATCACCACTCTTCTTGGTTTAGGCATGAGATCACCACTCCTCTTGGTTTAGACATGAGATCACCACTCTTCTTGGTGTAGACATGAGATCACCACTCTTCTTGGTGTAGACATGAGATCACCACTCTTCTTGGTGTAGACATGAGATCACCACTCTTTTTGGTTTAGACATGAGATCACCACTCTTTTTGGTTTAGGCATGAGCTCACCACTCTTTGTGGTTCCGCTGAGATAGAAGATCTTCATTCCTTAGCTTCTTTGGGCAGAACGTTTCCTAAAACTTTTCATAATTAGAAAGAAACAGAACAACTTTATCTTTCTTTCTGTTATTCTCCTACTTCCCATTTGTACAATTACTAGATATAGCACAAAGTTTCTGATTTAATTTTAATTGGTTCCAGTTTCGTGTTTATGGAAATTTCCAGATAATTATCGCGGTAATGGAAGCTAGTCTGGCCGTATTTATTGTATGTTTCTGTTGTCTTAGTTTGTCTCTTTAGTTTGTTATTGTATTACCAGAGTTTGCAAAGGTATGTATTTTTTGTGAATTTCTGAGTACACATTTTTAACAACTCTAAACTTGTGACAGGTTGGTATTTCTTTGCTCATCATAATTTCTGCGAGAATGTGTACATTCCACTTCGTCTTCAGTTGTTTGCAGATTGTGTTCAGACTATTTGTTGTGTGCTCTGTATGTTGATGAGTGTTTGCTAGCAAAGGTTTATCGTACGCCATAATTGGAATATTCCAGTATGGGGAACGTCAACTATCTCATTTCTGTTTGAGCGTGGTCTATAGTTTTATTTATCAACCAGACAATAACACTGATGTTAAAGATAGTTGATAAGACGGTACATCCTTCATTTACTTTTATTTTCATCTTAAAAGGTTATATTGTGAGGACAACGTGGCCGTACGCGTTAAAGGTTATACAAGGTCCGACAATTAATTAATGAGACTGATTTTATTATGGCCAAGAAAAAAATGCCATTTGTGAGGCAAAACATGGAAATCAATGAGGCAACATCCATCTATGATCTGGCAACTTTTCATCGCCGCCTATTAAACAGGCGACAAACAAGCCACCATTTTGTTGACCTAGTCTGAGATGCATTGTCACGTAATCAGCATGAAGCAAAAAGCTAACATTAAATTCTATTAAGAACTCAGAAAAAGTGCCACTGAGACAGTTGAATTGATGCGACAAGTTTATGGTGATAATTGTTTATCTCGTGCATAGATATTCAGGTGGTATTCACGATTTAAAAGTAGTGTGTAAACGATTACAAATGAAACTAGACATGGACGCTCAATTTCTGTTCGTAATGAGGAACTCATTGCAAATGTCAGAGAACGGATACAAGAAGATCGTTCTTTGGCTGTGAGGATGATGGCAGATGAATTTGGTATTAACCAAGAGACTATTCGTAAAATTTTGGTTTAAGATTTGGGCAAGAAAAAAGTTGCTTGCCGGTTTGTACCACATTCGTTGTCTGATGACCAAAAACATCAGCTTGTTGAGTACGCAAAAGACAACATTTCTTAAATTTGATTGTTACAGAGGATGAAACATGGATTTTCCGCTATGATCCCACAGCTAAAAAGTGCTAAGTGGAAGTCATCATCATCACCAAAAGGAAAAAAAATCGTCTCCAAAAGTCTAAAGTGAAGACAACGATGGTGTGCTTCTACGACAGCAAAGAAGCTATTCACAAAGAATTTATTTCAGAGGGACAGACTGTCACTGCCAAAGTTTATTTAAGTATTTTGAAACGCCTATTGAAAAGGATTCTCCGAGTCCGACCCGAGTATTCAACACCTTGCAATTTTTTCCTTCTTCCTGATAATGCACCGGCTCACAGAGCGGTAGTTGTACAGGAATTTTTGGCCCAGAAACAAGTGTGTGTTCTCAACCATCCACCCTATTCCCCAGATTTGTCTCCCTGCGATTAAAGTTACTATTGAAGGGGCGCTTCTTTGACGAAACTGGTGACATCCAAAGGGTCGTAACATCGAATTTAAAGGCCATACCAACAGAAGAACTGCAGAGGTCGTTCCAGTGTTTGTTAGATCGTGCCACTCGCTGTATCAATGCACAAAGGGCTTACTTTGAATAAAATACAGGTTATATCTTCAGCTGTTGTTTATTTTATTTTTTATGGAATTAGTCTCATTACTTAATTGTCTGACCTTGTATTGTGAGGACAGCATGGCCGTCCGCTTTTAAATTGTGTTGTGAGGACAGCATGGCCGTCCTCTTTTAAGTTATGTTGTGAGGACAGCATGGCCGTCCTCTTTTAAACTGTGTTGTGAGGACAGCATGGCTGTCGGCCTTTAAGTTATATTGTGAGGACAGCGTGGCCCGGATTTCTCATGGGAAAGGGGAGACGGTGATTCGAAACATCGGCGAAGTTAAGAAGCAAACTTGCACCCCCCCCCCCCAAGGGACGACTAGTTTGTCTGGGTGACCATTAGTTCTTCTTAGACAGACTACCTCCCTTACCTTCTCCCCTCCCTCGGCATACAAACAGACTAAGAATATGTTTGGTCCAAGCAGCAAAAAACAGAAATATTTGCGAAATTATTGTCCCGTCACAGATTTTTGTCACTGAAAAAAAGTGACACATTTATAGATTCGTCACAATAAAATAGTAATAAAAAATTTTCAATTCATGAAATATAAATAAGATGTTCATAAAAGAGGTGAAAAGTGAAGAAAGACAACCTGTTTGAGGGAGTGAACATGCAGGTGACCATAAACATGGGGCATAAACTACTTTTCTGGGGAGTAAGTGCTTACACCCAGTGAAGTTGAGGAGATAGGTATAGATGAGTTATGGAATTCGTACAGCACAGCCATAATCACAGCAGCAAAAGTAAGCGCTGGATTGGAAAAACCAAATAGAAAAGCATGGATATCAGATAAAACATGGAAGTATATACATGAAAGACGAGCAGCCAAATTAAACATGTTGAATGCAAAAGCAGATCATGAAAGAGATTCGTCAAAAGCAAAATACAAAGACATAGACAGGAAAGTAAAAAGTTCAGCTAGAAGGGATAAAAGAGAATACATAGACAATATGGCGAAAGAGGCAGAAAAAGCAGCAAAAACAGGAGACAGCAAAACTTTATATAACATACAAAAGAGGCTAACAGGTACTATTACATCTAAAGAAAGACCAATCCTTAGCAAAACTGGAACACTATTAACATCAAATAAAGACCAAAAGCAAAGATGGGCTGAACACTTCCAAGAAATACTCAATCGACCACACCCAAAAGAATTGTTAAACCTTGAAACTGACTTACCAGCCCCACAACTAAATGTCAATCTAGATGAAATTAAATTGCATGAAATTGAAGCAGCAGTGAATTTAATGGCTAACAACAAAGCTGCAGGTGAAGATGAAATAACAGCCGAGATGCTAAAAGCTATCAATAGTGACAACATGAGACAACTGCAGAGAATGTTTAACAAGATTTGGAAAGAAGAAAAGGTCCCTTCTAATTGGAAGAAGGGAATCATTGTTAAAATACCAAAAAAGGGCAACCTCAGTGACTGTAACAACTGGAGAGGAGTAACCTTAATATCAGTTGTGTCAAAAGTATTTTGCAAGGTCATTTTGAATAGACTCAAAGATATAGTGGATACTGCAATGAGAGAAGAACAAGCAGGATTTCGAAAAGGGAGAAGCTGTCTCGACCAGATCTTTACTCTCAGAATAATACTTGAAGAACATATTGAAAAGCAAAAACCATTAATACTGAATTTCATAGATTTTAAGAAGGCATTTGATAGCATACACAGAGATTCATTATGGAGAATTTTATGTCTATATGGAATACCATCTAAAATTGTCAACATCATTAAGGACTTATACAATGGATATGGTTGTGCAGTCAAGACAGAAGAAGGGATGAGTGAATGGTTCCAGATTGAAACAGGCGTGAAACAAGGATGTATACTGTCTCCTTTACTTTTTGGGATTACAATAGACTTCATAATGACAAAATGCTGCACAGGTAACACGGGTATTGACTGGGTACATGGGACAAAACTAGAAGATCTTGATTTTGCTGATGACATAACTCTTATCAGTAATAATGTGAATTCCATGCAAGAAAAACAGATAGCCTATCTTCACTGGCTAGCAAAATAGGACTTGAAATTAACAAGGACAAAACAAAGATAATGAAAATTCCCATCAATCAAAATGGAAAAATACACATAGAAGGGACAGATATTGAAGAAGTCAATCAATTTGCATACCTTGGCAGCTACATAGACCAGGATGGTGACACTAGAAAGGAAGTTAGGATCAGAATTGCAAAAGCAGCATCAATCTTCAAGAATCTTGAGAACATATGGAATTCAAAAGTTATAAGCACAAAAACCAAGTTAAGACTATTCAATTCAAATGTAATATCCACCCTCATTTATGCATGCGAAAGCTGGAAAACAACTAAAGAAATAGAAAAGAAATTAGACTCTTTTGAAAACAAATGCCTAAGGAAAATACTCGGCATCAAGTGGAATGAATTCAAGAACAATGCAGAGATAAGACAGATGACTGAACAACAACCAGTCTCACGGGTGATCAGGAAAAGGAGATGGACATATGTTGGTCACTTGATGAGAAGAAATGATCAGAGAATCCCAAAACAAGCTATCAAGTGGAACACAACAGGCCGAAGAAAAAGGGGCAGACCGCGTGAAACTCTAAAGAGGACATTATTAAGAGAGGCCAAGTTAACAGGCATAACATCCTTTGATGAGGTTGAAAGACTCGCCGAAGACAGGAAAAATTGGCGAACTACTTTGCGAGCCCTATGTGACGTCTAACGGCACGGGAAGGATATAAGATATAAGAAGTGCTTACAGCAACATGATGATGATGTTTCTGTCAGGCTGGTTGCACCGAACGATCAAACACTTGAAAAACTTCGCAGGTGAAGAAAAATGTAACAGGACAGCAGTAATAGTAATAATAATAATATACTATTACAAAAAAAGAGACGCAACAAATAGTTGCGATTTAAACTGAAGTTTGCTGACCAAACAAGGGCAAATTGCCTGAAACGTTCACTTGGACATCAACTTCACGTGCTGGCCTGAATTGTACTTAGCAGATGATTCATGAGCACAGAAAAGCTATACTAGTCAAAACAGCATTTTTGACAATAACTCATGACAGGTTCATGAGAATCCCGTGAAACTTACTGAACATAAAACTCACTGACCATATTATTGAATGCCTATAAAAGATTGACGCTCCTTGAATCAATTCATTTGAAAATTCAATTCTCAAGTATGACTCATCTCACTACACAACAACAACCCATCACCATTGGACATTTACAGACTGGACAGTCACACAGTGTAGTGGCCAGACAATTTAATGTGGTTAGAAGCACCATTAGTTGCCTTTGGAGCTGATTTTAAGAAACTGCCTCACCTGCAGATCGGCCGCGCAGTGGAAGACACATAGTCACAACTCCTGCCGAAGACCGTTTCATACGGCTGCGTCACCTCAGGAATCGATTTGCTTCTGCGTCCTCAGCAGTCCAGTCAATGACAGCAGCTCGTCGAATTTCAGATCAAACTGTCAGGAACCAGCTGGACGACGCTGGTCTTTTGGGCTAGAAGACCCTATAGTTGTCCTGTTCTTACGGACCGGCATCGGCAGAACCGACTGCAGTGGGTAAACCAGCATCGTCAATGGACCGTTGCGAATGATTGGAGAAGGGTTTGGTTTAGTGAAGAATCATTCTTTCTGCTCCAGCGACACGATAGACGGAGAAGAGTTTATCGCAGAGCCCATGAGCGCTACGCCCATAACTGCGTGAATGAGGCTCCTCCATATGGTGGTGGAGGTGTACTGGTGTGGACTATGATAAATTTCATGGGAAGTAGTGACCTGGTTCAAACTGAAGGACGCCTGAATGCCCAACGATACGTCGCTGAAATTCGTCCTTACGTCCTTCCACTTATGGCTGCACCAGGGTCGATTTTTCAGCAGGATAACGCTCGACCTCATGTGGCACAACTCACCATCCAGTTCCTCGCTGACAACAACGTCTAGACCAATCCATGGTCATCCATGTCATTAGACATGAACCCAAAAGAACACTTCAGGGATGAACACAACAGACAAGTCCGTCAGCGAGACGTGGTGCCAATCAATCTCCGACACTTGTCTCTTGCACTGCGGGAAGAGTGGGCAGCCATCCCACAACAACAGATCCAGCGGCTAGTCAGATCCATGTCAAGGAGATGTCGTTCTCTGGTACAGGCCAGAGGAGGCCATACACCTTACTGAAACGGAGGCCTCAGTCGCAAAGAAAAGTCCAAACTAAATTTAATGAACATCATTTCATTGTTAAAGTCTTAAAGTTTCTTCATGCCAATATTGACACATTAATTCCGTAAAATAAAATGTTGATACAAGTTTGAAATTTGGCGTCCATTACGACTACAGTAGTGTTGCATTCATTGTTTTGAACAGTAATGATAGAAATAAGTTGTGAGACAACTCACGTGCGAAATGTCGCTGATAAAACAGTAAGGCTCTTCGGATGATTTAATGTCTTCTATATTATCAGCTCTCTCAATTTCCGTCTTTCTCCCTCTCTCCTCTCCCAACTCTCTCCTCATCACTCTTTCTCCTTCCATCTCTCCTCTTTTCTCTTTCTTTCTCTCTCCCTCTCTCTCTCCTTCTCTCTCGTCAGAATGTCTGGAGCAGAGTGAAAGTTTTTTTATAAAAGGCAGAGTGGCAGACGGGCCTGTGCGGGCAATTCTTAACCCTTTTGAAACAAAGATCAATCATTCAATCTCACTCCATCTCTCTCTCTCTCTCTCTTTCTCCTGCTACCTTTCCCTCTTTATTTGTATCTCTCCCTCCCTCTGTTCCTCTATCTCTCTCTTCCTCCTCCCCTCCCCCATCTTTCCTCTCTCTCTCTCTCTCTCTCAGTGATGAACCTAGACAGCGAGGAAAGACTGTAACGAGTCTAGGCAGAGAAAACAGACATGGAGAAGACGGACAAAGAAGATAGACATAAAGAAGACAGACAAAGAGAAGACAGACACAGAGAAGACAGACATAAAGAAGACAGACACAGAGAAGACAGACAGTGAAAAAAGGGACATGAACCCCCAAGCAGTGTTTTAAGACTCGTGAAATAGTCAAAACCAACAACTCGCAGATCTCAGGCGACCAGCCACTGACCTTCGACGTCAGATATTTGAAAGGCTTGAGAGGGAAGTGCGTGTGTGCGTGCGCGTCGGGGGGGGGGGGGGGGGGAGGGGGGATGGACATTTACTTCTCTGATGATCTGAGGAGTTGCGTAGCTGTTTTGCTCTGAAAGAGAGTTTCATTACATAAACTGTATGGTGTGTATAGGTGTAAATGCAAGATATGTTAGAGCATTGTGGAGAGAGAGATAAAAAGAGAGAGAGAAAGAGAGAGAGAGGGAGAGAGGGAAAGAGAGAGAGAGAAAGAGAGAGATAAAGAGAGAGAGAGAATGTATTTGCCATTATCTTACATGTATTAAAATGTTTTTGTTCTATTATCTATTATCAATATCTGACAATAAACATCAAAATTCATTATTCTAATTATTTCATGATTTTTTTTATTTAACATGAAATGCTAAATGCTGAATTAATTACGTTGTGCTTATTGTTAGTGACAGAAATGTGGAATTCATTTTCAGCGTGTGATTATTTCAGTTTAACTTCTGTTGCTTTCATGATTTGTGTATACTGGCCAAGACACAGTTGTCCCATATTGTCCTATATTGTCCCATACATTGTCGTGTACAGTAATGCTACTGTGATAGCAAAGTGCTCCGTCTTGTGTGTATGTGCATAAACATTCTTCCTGACGGGCAGTTAACAGATCTGAATTTTGTGTGTACGGTTACCTTGAGAGTAGTTCCAACATAAATGACTCACGGTGATAGAAACAGCTCTGGCATAAAACGGCTCACGCTGATAGAAACAGCTCTAGCAATCGACGTCAGCTAAAATCTAATAGAGCAGAGCTGTGTAAATATGAGGACTTTGTTGTTGGCTGCTGCGTCAAGTGTTTGTGATTCTGCGCCAGCAGTAAGTGATCATTGAGAGAAGGACTGTTCTGCTTACTGTGGGTGGCTGCCAATATTTGATCACTGTACGAGGCAAGATCGAAGCTTTACACGAGGGAGAATAAACGAGAGCTGGTCACAGGAATGATTGTTGTGTGTTAGCTCGGCAGATAAGATTGCAGGCCAGCTCCGATTACAGCTGAAAGAAGCGATGTTTTTGTTGTTTTTTTTAAATCTAAATCTCACTTCCATTGTTGATGAGCTGGTGATGTAGTCTTGTTGATGAGCTGGTGATGTAGTCTTGTTGATGAGCTGGTGATGTAGTCTTGTTGATGAGCTGGTGATGTAGTCTTGTTGATGAGCTGGTGATTTAGTCTTGTTGATGAGCTGGTGATGTAGTCTTGTTGATGAGCTGGTGATGTAGTCTTGTTGATGAGCTGGTGATGTAGTTCTGTTGATGAGCTGGTGATGTAGCCTTGCAGGAGTAGGTACATGAGTATAAATCTTCTTCGTTAATGACATTTCGCACAGACACTGATGCCCGTCTTTCTCACAGACGCAGCAGTTTGCTTCTCAACATCGCTGTACAGCTTCTCCTGTAGGGGCTTGAGTCTTCTTTGGTGGAGAGGGTTGTGTGGGTGGCCAGTTTTCAGTTTCATTTAGTCAAACTGAAAGCTGGCATGTTAATGATTAGATAGGACTGTTTCTAATATGACAATAACAATTTTATACCAGTACTCAAGACGGCCATGTCTTTCCATTTCAATCATTTGTTAATAAAATCATGGTAAGTACAGACATGTGGTGTGTTTTTTTTAAGCAGAAAGCTAAAAAAATTTTTTTTAAAACTCTATCCATGATCTTTATTCCAAACACCAGTTTTATAAAGACTGAACCACACGTCTATCTCTACCTCTATACTCTACCAGTTTTTATAAAGACTGAACCACACGTCTATCTCTACCTCTATACTTTATCAGTTTTTATAAAGACTGAACCACACGTCTATCTCTACCTCTATATTCTACCAGTTTTTATAAAGACTGAACCACACGTCTCATTACATCTACTCCAGTACTACTAGTTTTGATAAAGACTGAACCACACGTCTCTGTCCACCTTTACACTCTATCAGTTTTTATAAACACTGAACCACAGACCTATGCCTACCTCTGTACTCTACCAGTGGTTATAAAGACTGAACCAGACTTCTATGTCTGCCTCTATACTCTAACAGTTTTTATAAAGACTGAACCATATTTCTCTGTCTACCTGTACACTCTACCAGTTTTTATAAAGACTGAATCTATATACATCCCTATGTATCTCTGTTCCACTACTGCAGATCTGTATAAACGTCAGAATGTTATCTCTAATACGTCAGCTTTATTAAAGAATTATTAAAGCCGAATTTAAGAGAAGTGTAGTCTGTAATACAATCTAAGTTTGAAAGGGCAATAATAATTATTAATACAACAATATTTGAGAGTAAATTGTTGTTAAGAGATGCTCTTATAATCATCATTTCAAAGAGACAAAAAAAAAAGTAAAATCTCCGTTTCTATGCCATTAAGTTAGGGTGTTAGACCCGTATTTCCCATTGCCTTCAGCACAGGAAAAGTGTGACGTGGTCAGTACCAGGTCTGTCCTCATTTACCTTCTCGGATTTCTCTAGTAACATTTTTTTAGAGGCTAGATGGACCACGGAGACTTTTTGGCGTGTACCAGGAAAAAAAATCCCCACTATAATCATCGTTTACTACATTTGGAAAGAGCGAGGAGAAGTAATTTGATAAAGTCAGGAGGATTATATGGCTCTTGCTACCTGCTTGCTTCGTTCTTTCAGTCAACTAGCATCTAATTTTAGAGTGTTGATGGAGGTGGGGGAGTTGATACGTCCACGTCTACCTGGCACTTGGTGGGAGAGGTAGGTGGCTTTAAGTAACCGTCCTGTCAATGTTTGTGTCTAGAATTTGTATTGTCTTTAAGAAGATCTGCAGACTGCGTTCTTCTTCTTCTTCTTCTTAAAATGGACTGATGTCGTTTTCCCAGTACACAGACCCTATCAAAGCAGCAACCAAAACACACAAACAGTTTTGTAATCAAACAGCACTACAGCCATGCTTTAGTGGAGAAGAACATGACGCCTGATTTAGCTTTTACAAAAAGTTAAAGAATTTGAACAACTACGGAAAAAATCCACATAGCTGCAGCTATTTTGTAGGCAATTTTTAGGTGTTAATATTGACAGAGCTAGGATAACTGAACAGAAAGTTATGTGTACAGTGTACTATAGTGTGCCTCTCCTTGCTGTGCTTCACTGTGTAAAAAGGCCTCTTTTTTCAGGCGAAGTGCGAAGTCCTGGAGCGAAAATGCCAGTCACTGAATTATTTTAAGTGAGCTAACAGGCTGCACGTCCGACTCAGGCTAGAAATTATCCCCCTTTTTTATTTAAAAACTAGCTTACTATCGGCTGGAAATTATCCCCCTTCCTTGTTTAGAAACTAGCTTACTATCAGCTGGAAATTATCCCCCTTCCTTGTTTAGAAACTAGCTTACTATCAGCTGGAAATTATCCCCCTTCCTTGTTGAGAAAATAGCTTACTATCGACTGGAAATTATCCCCCTTCCTTGTTGAGAAACTAGCTTACTATTAGCTGGAAATTATCCCCCTTCCTTGTTGAGAAACTAGCTTACTATCAGCTGGAAATTATCCCCCTTCCTTGTTTAGAAACTAGCTTACTATAAGCTGGAAATTATCCCCCTTCCTCGTTTAGAAACTAACTTCATTCATTTGCATGTCACTTGCGGAACTTTGTCTCCCTAACAACTCTCCTGTAGGCCTCTCGGTTGTAAGCACGATGGCCTGCTGCTGATGCATCCATTTGCAGATCATCAACGATGTCTTGCAGCCATCTTCGCCTTGGTCTTCCTTTCTTTCTTTTCTCCACTAGCTTACTATCAGCTTGAAATTACCCCCCCCCCCTCCTTGTTTAGAAACTAGGTCGCTATCAGCTATCGGAGGAGTCTTGTAGAAGATGATGAAATGTTCAAATAATTCCTGGAATACAGATCGATTTGTTGGCACAAACGTGATCTGAAAACACGTATAATTAATGATTCTTAAGCGTAAGATATGAGAAGCAGTAAAAAAAAAGTAGTTTTATCGTAGAGTAATTGTTCTTTGTGCAATCATGCAATCAAATTTACGATGTTTTAGACTGAAATAAAAGTCCAAATTTGTTTCTGAATAATTGATTGAAGGCGGGAGGATATTTTAGAGAACAAAAAAATCCTTATGTTATCCTTGCTGATAAAATCACTTTCTCGTTATCCTTACTGATAAAATCACTTTCTCGTTATCCTTGCTGATAAAATCACTTTCTCGTTATCCTTACTGATAAAATCACTTTCTCTTCCCTCCCCCCCGGTCTCTGTATGTGTGGTGTGTACGTGTATGTGGCTTACTGATGCAGACACAACCTGTCTTCATTGGTCTATGTCGACATAATCCTCTTTCTTTTTACTAGTCCTTACAGGTCTTGTTCATCGTTGCCTCTCTCAGTCTTACCCTGCTTTTGTCTCGTCCATCTCTTGTGTGCTTATGTTTCTTCAGTTCTTTCATGCCAGAAAGACCACATTGCTTTGCCTACCATATTTTGGGGACCAATCAATTTTTTTTTCGAGATAACACTTTACTGTGGCGTATACAGCAAAAGCAACGATTAGTAGCTTGCAAGACATAATAAAAAGTGATTTGTTGGGGATCTAAAAGTGATTATCATAACTGATAGAATATCCAAACGATCTGTTTCTTAGATAAATGGCCAGCGGCCTAGAACATGATAGGTCTAAATCGACCTGAAAGATGAGTTTTATCGTTCATCTCGGCATATTTATCGCACGATGTAGCTGTACTGCTTCGTGTCGCCATACGCCATCCTCGCCCGTTGATCGTCGGGATAGTGGCGGAGTGCTTCGCTTGTTTGGTGGTTGTGTGTTGTCACATCTGTCACGATGCTACTTCAGTATCTGTAAAGCTCAGCTCTCTGCAAACAAAGAGAAAGGGCCAAAGAACACTGCAACTACAAACTTTCAACTTTCCAGGTTCAACAGCCCGAAACTTGAAAGTTCATTATCTTCAAAGAAGTTGATCTGACCTTCGTTTTTTTTTGTAATTGACCAGCTCAGTTCTTCTCAACAAACGTCACGCACAACAATTGATAGAACTAAATCGATTTTTTTTCTGATTGTCTTTAAAAACATTGTTTATGGTATTTATACACTGATGTTCATTTGTGGACGCACATAATCATATGTTGTCTGTCTACGTGACGTAACGGTATATGTGTAGATAACAAATTGTTGTTCTTGGCCAGACAGAAGAAGAAGAAGGTTTGAAAATGATAAAAACTGCTAAAGCTGTTATAGACAGGAAGCATAAATGGTTGATGCTGTGTTATGGAGACTTCCAAAAGTTTCAAGAGAACGTAATTTAATTTTTTTTTAAAAATAGTAATTAAAACGGAGAAAATGTTTAGTTATTTTACATTTTCCTGTTGTCAATAATGATTAGCCTTTCTTCCAAGTTACCAATTTAGATATTTTTTTTAAATCTAGATCTAGATAATTTTGGTCCTCTCGAGATAATGAAAATAGTTATCTAGATGTTAGCTATAAATCTGGATATTTTAAAATTTAATCTAGATAATAACTCTGGCCTGGGTGGGCTACCGCCTCTCATCCCAGCGGGGATGCACTGATATCCTAAACACGTCGAGGTCTTCCGGTGAGAAAGTCCAACTCTAGACTAAACTGGTGCAATGAAAACCACGGTGTCACGCAATCCGCTTCAGAGACCCACCAAGAATACAGGCTAAAGCCCTGCGATACTCTGAACCTCTTGTGGTCCTCTCGAGACCTAACGAGGACCACAGGGGTAAATTCAGTAGGATCACAGTGCGGTTTTGGTGGTAGAAGCGAACGAAGAAGAAGAAGTAATCTAGATAATTTTAGATAATTTGTAAATCTTCCACAATCAGCCCTTTCTCGGTATATGAAATCTATGTTTAAGTGTTTAAAGTTTTGCAGATTGGCAACATTTGTTTGTAATGCAGGAAGATAGCTGTCTTAAATAAGATAATAGGTAAAAGCTAATTAGGTCACTAAATGGAGTCATCTAGAAATTGCCCAGCTCTGGAATGACAGTCAAAACATCAGCTGAGTGAGAGATGTTATTATGTAATTTAAGAGAGAGTAAGGACCACAAATTATGTGTGTGTGTGTGTGTGTGGGGGGGGGGTGTCATCTCTGTTAGTGAGAGCAGCTTTGTTTTGATGTATAATTAAATCACCAGACTTTCAGGAGACTTTTAGTTGGGCCCACTCTCTTATATGGACGCCAGTCTTAGTCTTAACTTTCCATTGTCTGGTTAGTATTTTTGAGGATGAATCGGTGAAGTAGAGCCACAAAATTATTCTAGTTCGGATAACCCAAACTTTGTTCAGCAGTTTCAGTGCTCTCAGTGCAAATTGTGTTTAAGTGTGCGAATATATTTACTGGAATGATTTCTTTCTTACATCGCTCTGAGAATGTCAAAATTCAGGAAATACAAACAAAACTTTAGAAAAGAATGGTTAAAAGATTAATCGTTTGCAATATGGGTAATGATGGTTGTTGGGGGTGGTACCAAAGCTCGTGAATTTTGCAAGTGTGACATTAAGCAAGATATCAAGATCTGAAAACACAATGGAAATCTTAGAAAACACAATAAAAATCTTAGAAAACACAATGGAAATCGTAGAAAACACAATGGAAATCTAAGAAAACACAATGGAAATCTAAGAAAAAACAATGGAAATCTTAGAAAACACACAAGTGCATTGCCCTTTGAAACTCAAGCGCCTTTGACTTTTTATGTTCTTATAAAGAATCCTCTAGTCTTTGACTTTTATATGTGCTTATAATGAATCCTCTAGTCTTGAGAGATCAGTTACCATGTTTATGAGTTGCCATTGTGCTGGTGTAAACTGTGACCATCTTGTTTACTTGTGCAAGGCCAATGTCGCTGATAGTAAAACTGCAATAAAATGAAGCTGGAACTTCCTCATGCTATGTTAATAGTCAAATCCAGCTTATCAAGACATTATTTTGCCTCTTATCAACTTCCTCCTGAAGTTTCAAAAGCTTCCAGCTTATCAAGACGTTATTTTGGCTCTTATCAACTTCCTCCTAAAGTTTCAAAAGCTTCCAGCTTATCAAGACATTATTTTGCCTCTTATCAACTTCCTCCTGAAGTTTCAAAAGCTTCCAGCTTATCAAGACGTTATTTTGGCTCTTATCAACTTCCTCCTAAAGTTTCAAAAGCTTCCAGCTTATCAAGACATTATTTTGCCTCTTATCAACTTCCTCCTGAAGTTTCAACAGCTTCCAGCTTATCAAGACATTATTTTGGCTCTTATCAACTTCCTCCTGAAGTTTCAAAAGCTTCCAGCTTATCAAGACATTATTTTGCCTCTTATCAACTTCCTCCTGAAGTTTCAAAAGCTTCCAGCTTATCAAGACATTATTTTGCCTCTTATCAACTTCCTCCTGAAGTTTCAAAAGCTTCCAGCTTATCAAGACATTATTTTGCCTCTTATCAACTTCCTCCTGAAGTTTTAAAAGCTGTAGGAACAACAATGGTAGCATATCAGAAAAAAAAATTCTGTAAGAGATGGAGCTTCTGCATCATCTTGCCATGCGGGTCCTTCAAACACTAAAGCTCATGATGATGATGATGATCTTCTTTTTTTTATGTGCGTGACAGTGTCAAGATAATTATTACCATTAATGACACATTAGCATTAATAACGTATTAACATTACTTTCAATAACGTTTCCCATATTAATTTTCACTTATACATTATTTTAAAAGAAAAAATATTTCCTAGATAGTTTTTGGATAAATGCTTTTAAAAATCTAGATGATTCTAACTGTATTCTGAGGCAATTCTAGATATTTTTGTGGAAAAGAAGTTGGCAACCCTGCTTTCTGTTTTCCTCGGAGTTGATCTCTGAAAGCAATACATTTTTTGTTAAAGCTAAAAAAAAAAGAACTAAGGACCATTTCTCTCTGGAGAGAGAAGTTGTTTACCGGCCGCCGATGTCTGTAATGCTAAAGCAAAGACGCTGTGTCGGATGGGGAGAGTGGAGTGTACATTTGATTATTCATCTTCAAGTCTTGTGTTATATGTTGTGATACGTGAGCTATCTTGTGTTATTTTCTGTGATGTAAGAACTATCTTGTGTTATATGTTGTGATACAAGAACTACCGTGTCTTATTTGCTGTGATGTAAGAACTATATTGTGTTATTTGCTGTGATCAAGAACTTTCTTGTGTTATTTGCTGTGATACAAGAACTATCTTGTGTTATATGGTGTGATACAAGAACTATATTGTGTTATATGTCGAGATGTAAGAACTTTCCACATTTTGTTCAGTGTACATTATCTCGCTTCTGTTCCTCTGTTAAATTCTGTTTCTTGCATTTCCCATCATCTGTCTTCATATTTCCGGGACATATGTATTTTGTCATTTCCCATCATCTGTTTTCATGTTTCCGGGACATATGTATTTTGTCATTTCCCATCATCTGTCTTCATATTTCCGGGACATATGTATTTTGTCATTTCCCATCATGTGTTGTCATGTTTCCGGGACATATGTATTTTGTCATTTCCCATCATCTGTTTTCATGTTTCCGGGACATATGTATTTTGTCATTTCCCATCATCTGTCTTCATATTTCCGGGACATATGTATTTTGTCATTTCCCATCATGTGTTGTCATGTTTCCGGGACATATGTATTTTGTCATTTCCCATCATCTGTCTTCATATTTCCGGGACATATGTATTTTGTCATTTCCCATCATGTGTTGTCATGTTTCCGGGACATATGTATTTTGTCATTTCCCATCGTGTGTTTTCATGTTTCCGGGACATATGTATTTTGTCATTTCCCATCGTGTGTTTTCATGTGTATCTTTGTCACTTGTTCTAGTGTGTCTCCATTTATTTCAATATTTACAGATTATTTCTTTTTCTTCCTCTCTGCTGATTGTCATGACCTGTGTGATATTTATTTCCAGTCCCTATTCTAGGCTCTTGTTGTTTGTTTGTGTTACAAGAAACTGTAAGTTATCTAGATTTTCTGCCAGCAGCAGTCTGCGTTATCTGCATATCTGATGTTGCCGGATGTCTCAGTAAAGCCTACTTCAGACATTTCACTGATGTTCTAGAATGTTATCTTCGTATTACGAGCTGAACAAGGTCATTACTGCCCCAGCCAAGGTAAAACGTTTCAGTCTTCGTCTCTAAGAACCATAAACACACGAAATATAGCATTAACCAGCTTTCATTTGCTGGTCTCAGCTGCGCCATCGGTCTCGCGTAACCATCTCTGTCTCCACAATAACCATCTTTGTCTCCACAATAACCATCTTTGTCTCCACCATAACCATCCTTGTCTCCACCATAACACTCTTTGTCTTCAACATAACACTCTTTGTCTCCACCATAACACTCTTTGTCTCCAACATAACACTCTTTGTCTCCACCATAACACTCCTTGTCTCCATCATGACACTCTTTGTCTCCATCACAACACTCTTTGTCTCCATCATAACACTCTTTGTCTCCACCACAACCATCTTTGTCTCCATCACAACCATCTTTGTCTCCATTACAACCATCTTTGTCTCCACCATAACACTCTTTAAAAATAACTTAACGTCGTGTCTTGATGCGGTTGGGGGGGGGGGGAATATAATTTAACAAAATTTTATTTTAGATCTTTCTAATTTTTGTAACCACATTTCCTCAGTCATACATAAAAAAAAAACATCACACACCCATGCACACATAGACACGCATGCACACACAGACATGCATGCACCTAGACACACATAGACACACATGCACACATAAACACACATGCACACATAGACATATATGCACGTAAACACATGAGATGCGTGGAAAGCTTACACGTTGTACAGACAAAGGTCAGCACACGTTACTGTGATTACACGAGCCATATCTATTCTTGATCTGTTGCTTTCTCCAGCCAATGTTATCAGACACACTTTGTGTTTAAAATTAGGTCGGGAAAATAACACATCAGAGCTGAAACGGTAGATATGACAGTAAGTAGACCAAGGCAGACATGTTGTGGGCCTAGACAGACAGAAAATTAACAGGCGAATCTTGTTGTGACAAAACATCTTACATCTTACATCCTTCCCGTGCCGTTAAACGCCACACAGGGCTCGCATAGTTGTTTGCCAAGTTTTCCTTTTCTCGGCGAGTCTTTCAACCTCATCAAGGGATGTTATGCCCACTAAACTGGCTTCTTTTAATAATGTCCTCTTTCACGTGGTCGACCTCTTTTTCTTCGGTCTGTTGTGCTCACTTGTTAGCTTGTTTTGGTATTCCCTGATTGTTTCTTATCATCACATGGCCTACATAGATTAGCTATAGCTTTCCCATCCTCAGTTAGTTTATGTCCTAGGTTAGCTGTATCTTTCCCATCCTCGGTTAGTTTATGTCCTAGATTAGCTATAGCTATCCCATCCTCAGTTAGTTTATGTCCTAGGTTAGCTGTATCTTTCCCATCCTCTGTTAGTTTATGTCCTAGATTAGCTGTATCTTTCCCATCCTCGGTTAGTTTATGTCCTAGGTTAGCTGTAGCTTTCCCATCCTTGTTTAGTTTATGTCCTAGGTTAGCTGTAGGTCTCCCATCCTCGGTTAATTTATGTCCTAGGTTAGCTGTATCTTTCCCATCTTTGGTTAGTTTATGTCCTAGGTTAGATGTAGGTCTCCCATCCTCGGTTAATTTATGTCCTAGGTTAGCTGTATCTTTCCCATCTTTGGTTAGTTTATGTCCTAGGTTAGGTGTAGGTCTCCCATCCTCGGTTAATTTATGTCCTAGGTTAGCTGTATCTTTCCCATCTTTGGTTAGTTTATGTCCTAGGTTAGGTGTAGGTCTCCCATCCTCGGTTAATTTATGTCCTAGGTTAGCTGTATCTTTCCCATCTTTGGTTAGTTTATGTCCTAGGTTAGCTGTAGGTCTCCCATCCTCGGTTAATTTATGTCCTAGGTTAGCTGTATCTTTCCCATCTTTGGTTAGTTTATGTCCTAGGTTAGGTGTAGGTCTCCCATCCTTGGTTAATTTATGTCCTAGGTTAGCTGTGTCTTTCCTATCCTCGGTTAGTTTATGTCTTAGGTTAGTTATAGCTTTCCCATCCTCTGTTAGTTTATGTCTTAGGTTAGTTATAGCTTTCCCATCCTCTGTTAGTTTATGTCTTAGGTTAGCTGTAGCTTTCCCATCCTCTGTTAGTTCATGTCTTAGGTTAGCTGTAGCTTTCCTATCCTCGGTTAGTTTATGTCTTAGGTTAGCTGTAGCTTTCCCATCCTCCATTAGTTTATGTTATAGATTAGCTGTAGCTTGCTAGTTCTAGTTCCTCGTTGTTTGTATGGTCTTTCCTACCGAATATCATTACTTTGGTGTTTGTTACATTGACCTCTAGTCCTCATTGTTATCTTGTGTTGTTTATTTTATCTAGCAATTTCTGTAGGTTCTGTGGATTCTCTGCTAGCAGGACATTACCATCTGCATACCTAAGATTACTGATACTTATCTCCCCCTATGTTCAGTCCTGGCAGTTCATCTGAGTGTCTGAAGATGTTCTTTGTGTACAAGTTGAACAGACATGAAGACAGAGCACATCTTTTCCTGACTCCCCTCTTTATGGGTACTTTTGTTGGCGTCAGTGTGCCATGTTTCAAAATTACGCTTATTTATTTGTTTGAAACAACCGCAGTGACCTATGCTACAACCTTAGAATTCCGTGTACACTCTTTCAACCTCTTGCAGGACCTTAGGTCTCTTACGACTTCATACAGGACCTTACAGCTCAGCAGAAACCTGATGACCTCTTTGGAGACTTTAGAATTCCACCGAACTCTCGCTGAAAAGCCCTGTTTAAATTGTTAATGACATACGTCTTCTCTTTGTCTGTCAGTTACGGAATAATATGAGCATCTCTCTCTCTCTCTCTCTCTCTCTCTCATATATATCGCCAATACTTAACGCACGATCGAGTGAACAAAGGAAACTTTTCAAACGATTCAGCAAACCAGATCTGTCTGACATGCGCCTTCTATCAGCTTCATAATGTGAGCGAGTACATTGCTTTGATTTATTGTAACCATGCATGAAACGAGCGTGAGCAGAATGTGAAATGACAACATTTGTAAGTACAAGCTTTCATGCAGGCATTTAAGAATGATAAAGCAAAGGAAAGCGTGAGACGTAGCAAATTCAAGCACAAAATGTGTGCAACCTGCGAACGTTAAAATAATGTTAAAATAAATGACGACTCCAGTAACTGAGTTACTGTACTCATTTTGACGACGTGTTGTGATTATTTGACAAATGAAATGGGGTTACAGCAATCGGAAATTATTTCTCTGTGCTCAGCTTAACGTGACTTCTTGAGACAAGATTACAGCAATCGGAGATTATTTCTCTGTGCTCAGCTTAACGTGACTTCTTGAGACAAGATTACAGCAATCGGAGATTATTTCTCCGTGCTTAGCTTAACATGACTTCTTGAGACAAGATTACAGCAATCGGAGATTATTTCTCCTTGTTTAGCTTAACGTGACTTCTTGAGACAAGATTGTACAAGATTATGAAAGTTAACATTTGACGCATTTCTTGGATGTGTACATCGCTGCGCTGTTATTTACTGCTGATGGCATGTTGGTTCTTTGATACTGTCAAGTGGAAGTCGAAACGAATTGTGAAACAAAACAAAAAAACTAACAAACTTATAAATCATGTGTTTTCAGCTGGATGTACTACTCAAAGAAAATTGGCAACAGAAGTGTTAGAAATACTAGGTAAAGCGGGGCTGAGTAGTCATCATCATGTGCCAGGAAGTTGGAGATATCAACATCAGGTGCAAAGCTAAAGGCTAGAAAAAGAGCACAGTTAGAGAAAGAGAGAGAGAGAGAGAAATGCGAACGAAGAAGGAGAAGACAGAGGGAGAGAGTGAGAGCGAGAGAGAGAGAGAGAGAACGAGAGAGAACGAGAGAGAGCTAGAAAGAGAGAGAAACCGAGAGGGGGGGATAACGAGAGAGAGAGATGCGAACGAAGAAGGAGAAGACAGAGGGAGAGAGAGAGAACGAGAGAGAGAGAGCTAGAAAGAGAGAGAAACCGAGAGAGAGAGGGGGATAACGAGAGAGAGAGAACGAAGGAGAGCTAAAAAGAGAGAGAAACCGAGAGAGAGAGGGGGATAGCGAGAGAGAGAACGAGAGAGAGCTAGAAAGAGAGAGAGAAACCGAGAGAGAGAGGGATAGCGAGAGAGAGAGGGATATATATATAGAGAGAGAGCTAGAAAAAGAGAAACCGGGAGAGAAAGGGATAGCGAGAGAGAGAGAGAGGGGAGAGAGCGAAAGAGAGAGTGAGAACGAGAGAGAGAGAGAACGAGAGAGAGCTAGAAAGAGAGAGAAACCGAGAGAGAGGGATAGCGAGAGAGAGAGAGGGGAGAGAACGAAAGAGAGAGTGAGAGCGAGAGAGAGAGGAAACCGAGAGAGAAGGATAGCGAGAGAGAGATATCGAGAGAGAGAGAGGGTGACAGAGACAGAGGTGTGAACACAATGCACAAAGAAGGAAAACAAATGAGCTTAACCCAAGGACGGCAGACGATTATAAGACACGTGATCGACTACAATTATCGGCACCTCACATGATGATAGTGACTTGCTTCCTACAAGTCACATACCTGGCGTTGTATTCAGTTCAAGGTCTCAGAACACTTAACTATGAACCACCCGGTGAAAGATACGACCTTTATCTTTTCTGATCATTGTTTGTCCATATCCTGCATTATGTTCTCGGCTTAACAAGAAAAATAACATCGAACACACAAGCCTTACACCTGCTTCAGGTGTGCCTGCCCAGATAACAAAATCTACCTTGTTCTAGGCCGGTGATAAATTAGAACAAAAACAGACAGATCTCAAGACACCCTGTGTGTGCATGTGTGAATGTGTGCGACTGTGTGTGTGTAGTTGATGGGGAAAGTAGAGTGTGCATATGTGTATGTATCTGGGGGAGGGGGTTGGGCTGTATAGAATGAAAGCGATATTATGTGGATATAAATTATTTAAAATTATTTGTAATCAGTAACACACTGACTGTTTCAGCCGCTGGACTGACGCCTCATAGATAATGGATTGAGCCTCTGATATTTTGTGATGAGTTTTAGCATTATGTTATAGGTTAGGCCTCTGATATATTGTGGTGAGTTGTAGTGTTATGTTATAGGTTAGGCCTTTGATATATTGTGGTGAGTTGTAGTGTTATGTTATAGGTTAGGCCTCTGATATATTGTGGTGAGTTGTAGTGTTAATGTTATATGTTGAGCCTCTGATATATTATGATGAATTCTAGTGTTATGTTATAGGTTGAACCTAATATATATTATGGTGAATTCTAGTGTTATATTATAGGTTGAGCCTATGATATGTTATTATGAATTCTAGTGTTATGTTATAGGTTGAACCTAATATATATTATGGTGAATTCTAGTGTTATATTATAGGTTGAGCCTATGATATGTTATTATGAATTCTAGTGTTATGTTATAGGTTGAACCTAATATATATTGTGATGAATTCTAGTGTTATATTATAGGTTGAGCCTATGATATATTATGGTGAGTTCTAGTGTTATATTATAGGTTGAGCCTATGATATATTATGGTGAGTTCTAGTGTTATGTTATAGGTTGAGCCTATGATATATTATGGTGAGTTCTAGTGTTATGTTATAGGTTGAGCCTATGATATATTATGGTGAGTTCTAGTGTTATATTATAGGTTGAACCTATGATATATTATGGTGAGTTCTAGTGTTATGTTTGGAATGAACATTAGATCTAGGGAACTATAAAACTCAACGAACACTCAACAATTGCTTGTAGAAACCTAAAGAAACTTTTAGCAGCGGCTGGGTGGGCCGTTTTGTGTAGAACAAACTGAATTATAAAACTTTGCCAGTTGTACAAGATGGTTATTGAGTGTGCTTCTCTGAGGAGTAGATTTTTTTCTCTCTGCCTCACTGAGGCTACGACCTGACTAAGGCTACGACCTGACTAAGGCTACGACCTGACTAAGGCTACGACCTGACTGAGGCTACGACCTGACTAAGGCTACGACCTGAATGAGGCTACGACCTGAATGAGGCTACGACCTGAATGAGGCTACGACCTGACTAAGGCTACGACCTGACTAAGGCTACGACCTGACTGAGGCTACGACCTGACTGAGGCTACGACCTGACTGAGGCTACGACCTGACTGAGGCTACGACCTGACTAAGGCGCAGACCTGACTGAGGCGCAGACCTGACTGAGGCGCAGACCTGACTGAGGCGCATGTATCCATATTGTTTGTTCTGTACTAAAGCTACTGATTCATCGCCGTAAGCACGTACGTACATTTTTTTGCGATTAAATTTTGTCTAAACCCTAAATGCGTAAATTATAACTGCTCGTTGACCTCTCTTCACTTGTTAGTTTCATACCGCAGAACCACCCAAATCCAGTAGAAACAGCGGTCACCGAGGTCAGCCAGATGGTTTCCTCTTTTCTTTCCTGTCTTTAACGTTCCCGATCCTCGTTCTTGTGCTACAGAATTCTTGGAGGGTTGTGGAAGAAGTGCAGCCTCCCAAAGATTTGTCCCTGACCAAAACACGAACGACGGGAACCGAACCTCGGCCTCTTATGGTTGAGAACTGCCGCTGTGCCGGAGCCAATGTTTCAAACATCTGGGAACTCGTGAGAAATGAGAAAAGAATCGAGGTTTGGTAAGTGCCACAGGTTCTGGAAAATTCTGATCATACTGACAGAGTTTCAACACACAACAGAATAGCCACCCCGAAAGGAAATGCACAAACTTGTCATCACGTTCTGAAGATCAGGCACTGATCCGTCTCTTTTCTTCCAGGATAACAGTTGTTGAGTGACACAGACTTGAGCACTGGCACTGAGCTGGGTCTCTGTGACATAAGTTAGGGAGGACAAATGTTCAGTTCTGTCTCTCAGCTAGAACATATTTAGTCACTAATGTGCCCTTGTGGAGTCTGTTTTCTGTACCTGGATAAAAAACATCGCATGAAGTGATTGTTGTTATTAAAACAAATGGCTGAATACATAGTTTAATATTCAGAGAATCAGTCACTTTTCATCTTCACATCACTTGAGACACAACATTACTGACCGAACCAGTGAAATTACTAGACCAATTTGCATTGTGAAGCTGGTCAAAATGATATTAAAGCCAACTTTGAGCAAAGCTGTGTTTTTTAACTCTTTGACTTTAAAATAACACTGGTAGTGTTAGAATATCTTGCACGCCCTTGTGAATCCAAGCTGAGAACGATTTTTGGGCGACATCTAAATAACATTTTTTTAAAAAGTAGCACATTTCTAACCCACCCCATATTTTTAAACTATAGAGCAACTTCCTTCCAGCTTCTTTCGACAAAAATTTCTCATAATTTTTTTGTGTGCTCTGGTAGAGCAGGAAAATTAATTTATGATTAATTTAGAGGTTGGGGTTTTGTTGCCTACCGAAGTGGAAGAGTAGTGGCACAGGGTTCGGGAGACTTTGAAGTCAGCACTTCAAGCATGCGAATGGAAACCGAGGCTGTGTCGACGGCAATGGAATGGTTAGTTACCCATCATGTAGTTCGTGCAGTCATTGTGACGGATTTACAGAGTATGCTTGTAAGATTGAGGAGAAATTGCTTCAAAAGGAATGGGTTCATTTGTCCAGGCCATGCGGGAGTACATGGCAATGATGCAGCAAACAGACTTGCTGGACAGTGTCGGATATTTGATGATGATTGCTTATTACTTCTTATTTATTACTTATTATTCATTCTTCTTTCTCCTTATTAATTCTTGTATACTTTATCTCCTTTTTAAAAAAATTCTTCTCCGCTTATTTATTTCACTCCCTCTTCTTTCCCACAATCTCACTCCATCTTTTAACCCTACATCGCCGTCACGTGGCCGTCACGTGGCCGTCTGGTGCTCGTGGCTTAAATCGCCGGCCTGATGTAATGAGATGGTGCCCGGTGAAGTAGAGCTGTGCCTGGGATACTCTCAATTACCGAGCCTCTCCTGATGATCCGTTTACCCCAGGTTCTTTTCCTCTGTCAGCTGGTGTCCATATAAGCTCCCCTAAATAACCATATGGCTGGGAAAATGCACTTACCATCTCAGACATTCTCTAGCACCTCCAACAGTCAATAAATACTCAGAATGCATAAATGTGATGCAGGAAAAATAAGGTTTAGTTTATTAACAACACCAGACACCACACACCACACACCAGACACGTTTACAGCAGACAACGTATAAACACACACAACAGGTCTCTCCGCGACAGTTAACACCAGGCACCAGAAATATGAGCATGACATGACACACCCACAAGCATGACATGACATATCAGCATGAAACACCCACAAGCATGACATGACATATCAGCATGACACACCCACAAGCATGCCATGACACGTCAGCATGACACACCCACAAGCATGATATGACATATCAGCATGACACACCCACAAGCATGACATGACATATCAGCATGACACACCCACAAGCATGCCATGACACGTCAGCATGACACACCCACAAGCATGACATGACACATCATAATGTGTACTTGACAGCTATCTTTAGTCATTGCTGACCATCAGATGATGGCATGTTTTTGAAGCCAGGCCATTCTTATGCCATTATTTTTGCCTGATATTTCCTTCCTTGGCATTGCCTGATGTAAGAGTTCTTTTCCTTTTCTTTACCGGATATAAGAGTTTTTGTCCCTATTTTTGCCTGAAATAAGAGTTTATTTATTTATTTTTGGCTGAAATAACAGTTTAGTTTATTCCTTTTCTTTGCCTGATATAATAGTTTCTTTTCTCATCTTTGCCTGATGTAATAGTTTATTTCCTTATCTTTGCCTGATATAATAGTTTATTTCATTAACTTTGCCTGATGTAAGAGTTTCTTTCCTTATATTTGCCTGATATAAAAGTTTCTCTTTTCATCTTTTCCTGCTGCGACCAACGAATTGGTGTAACAAATATAAAGAACTGAATTTGATGGAATCTTTAAACAGTTACTTATAATTAAATAGGAATAAGTTTAAATAAAGCGTGTCATAATGTCATGGTGCACATTGATCCGGCTCTTGTTAGTGGCTCAATAAATATGTTATATTACCTGGATACATATGTTATATTACCTGGATACATATGTTATATTACCTGGATACATATGTTATATTACCTGGATACATATGTTATATTACCTGGATACATATAATCAATATTCCTTTATGATGGAGAAGCCTGGACTTTGAAATAAGACAAAAGAAAAGAAACTCCAGGCCATAGAAACGTGGATATACAGAAGAATAGGGCGTACTCCATGGACAGAAAAGAAAACAAACAACGAAGTGCTAGACCAGCTGGAAGTGATAAGAGAAACATTGAAAATCATAAAAAGAAAACAGCCAAGATACTTTGAACAAATCAAAAGGCACAATTCTATATATATTTTTTTTTATCACGGGACCGGGGGATAAAAAAAGCAACAACTCACAAGACCTCTGGGAGTCATGACCCAGAGGGGCCCAGTCCCCCCCCCCCCGCTTAGAGTGTCAGGAGTTTAAAGGGCCGAAACACTTGTTTGAGGGGGGTACTTCCTCTGATGATCTGAAGGAGTTGTGTTGTTGTTCCGCTCTCTACGGTAGAGAGTTTCCTGCATATTGAAGACTCTTCTTGAGGGCAAGATCGACGGGAAAAGAACAAGAGGACGACAGCGACATAGATGGATGGGCAACATCAAGAGGTGGGTGGACAACATCAAGAGATGGGTGGACAACATCAAGAGATGGGTGGACAACATCAAGAAATGGACAGGGACAAGCTTGGCTCAGTGTTCTGTGAAGATGAGAAACAGAGCAGAGTGGAGATTCATTGCGGCCAATCTTCCATGGGGAGACGGCACGAGATGATGATTACCTCGATGAGTGTGTGCGTGCTTGTGTTTCTCTACTATATAAAGCTGATCAAATTGTTTCTCTACACATATAAAGCTGATCACAGTGTTTCTCTGTACATTTAAACAGGAAATTTGGTGCTAGTTATCCACTTTTTAATTTATCGGTAGAATTAATTACACGCTATTCTATTCTGTTCTGTTTATTATGCCTGCTTAGTCGATATGTCTGACCTCCCAGCCCTACATTTCACTGGCATTATGCCGTAGTGACCCTGAGCTTAAACTTCCACTGTAAACTGGCTCTACAGTATTAACCAGTGTATCAACGACAGACAGTCAAGATTTCCCTCTTTCAAACAGTCGAGGTCCATCTCTTCCGTCGTTGTTTCTTTGTCGGCTTTATTGCCTGCTTGGAGTCTGGTGGGCGTCTCTTGGTGTCTACTTGGTGTCTGCTTACTATACGCTGACAGACCAATTCTTCCAGGTACGACAATCACTCAGTGGCAACGCAAGTAGCAACTGTGTAGATTATATTGGCTTTATTTTGTGCAGGTGGTGACATAATGGCCATGATGACGAGCGTGAAACAGTGGCAGTGACAATTCTAAATAGCACGACATGACGTTACTCCAGCAAGACATTATATATGATTCCAGGCGTCTACTAACGCCAAGAAGACTTCGATGCCAACAGAATCCTACCACATACTAGATTCACTTTTCTATACTACAAAATCCACTGCCGACAACTAAGACACAGAACTAAGTTCATACCCTACAAAAAATACGTCCTACTCTAACAAAACTAAGACTCAGACCGTATCTAACGAACGCAATACTAAGACTGACTCTCAAAGCCTAACTTTCCTCTCTTGATCAGCTGATCAGTCTCTACTTCCGGGAGCTCCACCGACCCCGCCCCTGATATGCAAACACAAGGTTAAAAGAAACTGAGGGGTTAGTTAAGAAATCTGTGGGACCTAACCTTGTTTATACCCAATTCTTGACTCCAGAATGATTTACCTAACTTTCTTACTTTCAAAAATCACATGTACTATTATGCATATAAAGCTGATCACATTGTTTTTCTACACATATAAAGCTGATCACATTGCTTCTCCACACATATGAAGCTGATCACATTGTTTCTTTTCACATATAAGCTGATCACAATGTTTCTCTGCACATATAAGCTAGTCACAATGTTTCTGTGCACATATAAGCTGGTCGCAATGTTTCTGTGCACATATAAGCTGGTCACAATGTTTCTCTGCACATATAAGCTGGTCACAATGTTTCTCTATAAACAGATGAGGAGACCGTTAATATACGAGAGGGGGGTGGGGGAGGGGGTGGTTTCATGAACAATTTATTCCTTCCAAGCATCACTGTGTGAATGCACGTGATGTCTCCTTGTATAAAAACTTCTCTAAAAAGCTACAAGGAGCTAAAAAGAATGAATAAAAGGACCATGAAAGCATTTTCATCGATTACAGAATGAAAAAAAGCAAGCAGAAACATTGTCATTAAAACAAAACACTGAAACTCAATTTTCTGACATGTAATATGAGACACCTTTGCCTCTGTTTAAAACCTTTTCTCACTTCCACATCCTTCTCCGTAAATCTGCCTCCTACAAGTTTAACTATCTATAGATAAATGTTTTACCTTTGACTGTATGTTTTAAAATATCTTTCTTATTAACTGTATGTTCGTGTCGCTGTTGTTCACATATTTGTTTTTCCTTGAAAGATAAGCTAGATAGTTTTGTATGTGTAAACAACATCATATCGTATAGACAAATATATAAAGAAAACAAACCAAGAGCAGAATGTATGATTTTAGCAATAAAAGGGTTAAAGAACAGAATAAATTGTTGATTGTTTAGTAGATATTGCCTGCATTGAGTTAAAGGCGGATTACATTCTTAGAGGCGCATGAAGGTACTTCGTGAATATCAGATTGTGCTTTCAGTTTGTGAATATCAGATTGTGCTTTCATTTTGTGAATATCACATTGTGCTTTCAGTTTGTGAATATTAGATTGTGCTTTCAGTTTGTGGCTTCAGATTACCACTTGAACTCTCTTTCTTTTTCTTCATTGACACATTGATCCAAGTAAGTTCTCTGTATGCAAATGTGTCATACATTCTTGAAGTTCAAAAAATTTATCATCTCTAGGGACCTGATATATCAGACTTGTGTCACCACTAACATTTGGCCACTACATTCACCCAAAACCAAAACTTGTATGTATCACCAGTGACATTTCGCAACTACATTCATCCAAACCAAAACTTGTATATATCACCACTGACACTTCGCAGCTACATTCACCCAAAACCAAAACTTGTATATATCACCACTGACACTTGGCCACTACATTCACCCAAACCAAAACTTGTATGTATCACCACTGACATTTGGCCACTACATTCACCCAAACCAAAACTTGTATGTATCACCACTGACACTTGGCCACTACATTCACCCAAACCAAAACTTGTATATATCACCACTGACACTTGGCCACTACATTCACCCAAACCAAAACTTGTATGTATCACCACTGACATTTGGCAACTACATTCACCCAAACCAAAACTTGTATGTATCACCACTGACACTTGGCCACTACATTCACCCAAAACCAAACCTTGTATATATCACCACTGACATTTGGCCACTACATTCACCCAAACCAAAACTTGTATGTATCACCACTGACACTTTGCCACTACATTCACCCAAACCAAAACCTATATGTATCACTACTGACACTTGGCCACTACATTCACCCAAACCAAAACCTATATGTATCACCACTGACACTTGGCCACTACATTCACCCAAACCAAAACTTGTATGTATCACCACTGACACTTGGCCACTACATTCACCCAAAACCAAAACTTGTATATATCACCACTGACACTTGGCTACTACATTCACCCAAAACCAAACCTTGTATATATCACCACTGACATTTGGCCACTACATTCACCCAAACCAAAACTTGTATGTATCACCACTGACACTTGGCCACTACATTCACCCAAACCAAAACCTATATGTATCACCACTGACACTTGGCCACTACATTCACCCAAACCAAAACTTGTATGTATCACCACTGACACTTGGCCACTACATTCACCCAAAACCAAAACTTGTATGTATCACCACTGACACTTGGCTACTACATTCACCCAAACCAAAACCTATATGTATCACCACTGACACTTGGCCACTACATTCACCCAAACCAAAACTTGTATGTATCACCACTGACACTTGGCCACTACATTCACCCAAAACCAAAACTTGTATGTATCACCACTGACACTTGGATACAACAGAAAGCTTATAAAGTCATAAATCATACCACGTTTAAGTCATTCTTGCTTGGTCATTAACGGGTTAAAAGCTCGATTAACGGTGTAGCTTCCTATAATGGTGGAGCCTGTATAGCAGTCTATTTTTTAGTCCTTCAAAGAAAATAAGGAAAGCCACAGTGGTACATACTTCACGGGTTGGACTGGTTGTACAACAAGTGCAGCCTGTATCTGTATTCCCCCTTCTATATGGTACCTTTACTACACGTTCTACAGATTATCCTACTTAGACGCAATGTGCCAAGTGCCAGTCCCACCATGACACAACTTTCATTGTGCTAATCCTACTTAGACACAACGCTCCATGTGATAATCCTACCTAGACACAACGCTCCATGTGATAATCCTACCAAGACACAACGTTCCATGTGATAATCCTACCTAGACACAACGCTCCATGTGATAATCCTACATAGACACAATGCTCCATGTGATAATCCTACATAGACACAATGCTCCATGTGATAATCCTACCAAGACACAACGTTCCATGTGATAATCCTACCTAGACACAACGCTCCATGTGATAATCCTACATAGACACAATGCTCCATGTGATAATCCTACCAAGACACAACGCTCCATGTGATAATCCTACCAAGACACAACGTTCCATGTGATAATCCTACCTAGGCCGGGTGCCAGGTTACCAGAGAAGAAACTGACATGAACCACCCGATGGTGGACAGGCACTAGCACAGGGAGGGCGCAATCGGTGCATTGCTCCGGAGGTCATGAGGGATGATGGTCTCCTCTGTTTTAAAGACGGGCTTGGGAAGTCTCAGGGGACCTGATGGTCTCCTCTGTTTTAAAGACGGGCTTGGGAAGTCTCAGGGGACCTGATGGTCTCCTCTGTTTTAAAGACGGGCTTGGGAAGTCTCAGGGGACCTGATGGTCTCCTCTGTTTTAAAGACGGGCTTGGGAAGTCTCAGGGGACCTGATGGTCTCCTCTGTTTTAAAGACGGGCTTGGGAAGTCTCAGGGGACCTGATGGTCTCCTCTGTTTTAAAGACGGGCTTGGGAAGTCTCAGGGGACCTGATGGTCTCCTCTGTTTTAAAGACGGGCTTGGGAAGTCTCAGGAGATCTGATGCTCTCCTCTGTTTTAAAGACGGGCTTGGGAAGTCTCAGGGGATCTGATGCTCTCCTCTGTTTTAAAGACGGGCTTGGGAAGTCTCAGGGGATCTGATGCTCTCCTCTGTTTTAAAGACGGGCTTGGGAAGTCTCAGGGGATCTGATGGTCTCCTCTGTTTTAAAGACGGGCTTGGGAAGTCTCAGGGGATCTGATGCTCTCCTCTGTTTTAAAGACGGGCTTGGGAAGTCTCAGGGGATCTGATGGTCTCCTCTGTTTTAAAGACGGGCTTGGGAAGTCTCAGGGGATCTGATGCTCTCCTCTGTTTTAAAGACGGGCTTGGGAAGTCTCAGGAGATCTGATGCTCTCCTCTGTTTTAAAGACGGGCTTGGGAAGTCTCAGGGGATCTGATGGTCTCCTCTGTTTTAAAGACGGGCTTTGGAAGTCTCAGGAGATCTGATGCTCTCCTCTGTTTTAAAGACGGGCTTGGGAAGTCTCAGGGGATCTGATGCTCTCCTCTGTTTTAAAGACTGGCTTGGGAAGTCTCAGGGGATCTGATGCTCTCCTCTGTTTTAAAGACGGGCTTGGGAAGTCTCAGGAGATCTGATGCTCTCCTCTGTTTTAAAGACGGGCTTGGGAAGTCTCAGGGGATCTGATGCTCTCCTCTGTTTTAAAGACGGGCTTGGGAAGTCTCAGGAGATCTGATGCTCTCCTCTGTTTTAAAGACGGGAAGTCTCAGGGGATCTGATGATCTCTTCTGTTTTTAATACGGGCTTGGGAAGTCTCAAGGGATCTGATGCTCTCCTCTGTTTTAAAGACGGGCTTGGGAAGTCTCAGGAGATCTGATGTTCTCCTCTGTTTTAAAGACGGGCTTGGGAAGTCTCAGGAGATCTGATGCTCTCCTCTGTTTTAAAGATGGGCTTGGGAAGTCTCAGTGGATCTGATGCTCTCCTCTGTTTTAAAGACGGGCTTTGGAAGTCTCAGGAGATCTGATGCTCTCTTCTGTTTTAAAGACGGGCTTGGGAAGTCTCAGGGGATCTGATGCTCTCCTCTGTTTTAAAGACGGGCTTGGGAAGTCTCAGGGGATCTGATGGTCTCCTCTGTTTTAAAGACGGGCTTGGGAAGTCTCAGGGGATCTGATGCTCTCCTCTGTTTTAAAGACGGGCTTGGGAAGTCTCAGGGGATCTGATGCTCTCCTCTGTTTTAAAGACGGGCTTGGGAAGTCTCAGGAGATCTGATGCTCTCCTCTGTTTTAAAGACGGGCTTGGGAAGTCTCAGGAGATCTGATGCTCTCCTCTGTTTTAAAGATGGGCTTGGGAAGTCTCAGGGGATCTGATGCTCTCCTCTGTTTTAAAGACGGGCTTGGGAAGTCTCAGGAGATCTGATGCTCTCCTCTGTTTTAAAGAGGGGCTTGGGAAGTCTCAGGAGATCTGATGCTCTCCTCTGTTTTAAAGACGGGAAGTCTCAGGGGATCTGATGATCTCCTCTGTTTTTAATACGGGCTTGGGAAGTCTCAAGGGATCTGATGCTCTCCTCTGTTTTAAAGACGGACTTGGGAAGTCTCAGGAGATCTGATGTTCTCCTCTGTTTTAAAGATGGGCTTGGGAAGTCTCAGGAGATCTGATGCTCTCCTCTGTTTTAAAGACGGGAAGTCTCAGGGGATCTGATGCTCTCCTCTGTTTTAAAGAGGGGCTTGGGAAGTCTCAGGAGATCTGATGGTCTCCTCTGTTTTAAAGACGGGCTTGGGAAGTCTCAGGAGATCTGATGCTCTCCTCTGTTTTAAAGATGGGCTTGGGAAGTCTCAGGGGATCTGATGCTCTCCTCTGTTTTAAAGACGGGCTTTTGAAGTCTCAGGAGATCTGATGCTCTCTTCTGTTTTAAAGACGGGCTTGGGAAGTCTCAGGGGATCTGATGCTCTCCTCTGTTTTAAAGACGGGCTTGGGAAGTCTCAGGAGATCTGATGCTCTCCTCTGTTTTAAAGACGGGCTTGGGAAGTCTCTGGAGATCTGATGCTCTCCTCTGTTTTAAAGACGGGCTTGGGAAGTCTCAGGGGATTTGATGCTCTCCTCTGTTTTAAAGATGGGCTTGGGAAGTCTCTGGAGATCTGATGCTCTCCTCTGTTTTAAAGACGGGCTTGGGAAGTCTCAGGGGATTTGATGATCTCCTCTGTTTTAAAGATTGGCTTGGGAAGTCTCAAGGGATCTGATGCTCTCCTCTGTTTTAAAGACGGGCTTGGGAAGTCTCAGGGGACTTGATGCTCTCCTCTGTTTTAAAGACGGGCTTGGGAAGTCTCAGGGGACCTGATGCTCTCCTCTGTTTTAAAGACGGGCTTGGGAAGTCTCAGGGGACCTGATGCTCTCCTCTGTTTTAAAGACGGGCTTGGGAAGTCTCAGGGGACCTGATGCTCTCCTCTGTTTTAAAGACGGGCTTGGGAAGTCTCAGGGGACCTGATGCTCTCCTCTGTTTTAAAGACGGGCTTGGGAAGTCTCAGGAGACCCGGAGTAAATGAAAAAAACAGGGTAAAGGGAATTTTGTGCCGGTATACAAACTTTCTGTCGTACACTCTGCTGGTGGAGCCAATTCGACAGAATTTTCTTCAGGTCGCTCCTTGTGACAACAAAACTTACAACATCTTCTGCTAGTTATAATTGCAACTACTTTCACCACAGCATCAGCTGCCATGATTTTTTTTTAAAAATTCTAAACCTTTATCTAATCCGTTTTTTCTTTCTTTGTTTGCAAGCACAGGATTATCGTACACCAACACTGAGGAGCTGGCACTGGATAGTCCAGACAGAACACGCAGAGAAGATGGACAGGAAAACAACGAGTGAATACACCAGATGAATGCGCTCTGATAAACACTGTACATACATCACGTGACAAACAGACTGAGCCCAAGCGATTGCGTTATTCTTTCAAGCCGATTTATGGCCATCATTTTCCCGAATCTAAGACCGACGGCCAGGCAAATAAATAGGCCACAGCGCTGATTATATAAATTAAAATAATTGCTCGACTGGTTTGCTTTCCCCTCACTTTTTATGGAATGATTTACACAAAAAAAAAAAAAGCCAGCAGTGTAGAGATTTATAATGTACACGTTTTGTGTGTAAGTTTTGTATATGTTTGTCTGGACTTAACAAGTGCTTCCACAACTCTGAAACGAGGTATTTTGGATATTAAAAGTCCTTCTTGGTTTACGATGATTCGACTTACGATATGTCGACTTTACGATATGTCGACTTTACGATGGTGCTAAAGCGATACGCGTTCAGTGGAAATCGTACTTCGAATTTTGATCTTTTCCCGAGCTAGCAAGCTCTCTATCTATCTATCTATCTATCTATCTATCTATCTATCTATCTATCTATCTATCTATCTATCTATCTATCTATCTCTCTCTTTATCTGTCTTTCTGTCTCTTTCTTTGTCTCTCTGTCTCTGTGTCTCTCTCTGTGTCTCTGTCTATGTTTACTGTCAGTCTGTCTCAATCTATATCTCTGTCTCTCTGTGCGTCTCTCAGTGTATCTTTCTGTCTGTCTCTCTCTGTGTATCCCTGTATCTGTCTCTCTCTCTCTCTGTGTATCTCTCTGTCTTTCTCTCTCTGTGTATCTTTCTGTCTGTCTCTCTCTATGTATCAGTCTGTCTGTCTCTCGCTCTGTGTATCTTTCTGTCTCTCTCTGTGTGCATCTTTCTGTCTGTCTGTCTCTCTCTGCCTCTCTATCTCTCTCTCTTAACACTGGTACCATTTGGGCAATCATCATATATCAGTTTTAATCGCCTTCTGGCCAATGTTTTCTATATTTCTTTCATATTTCTATTCAAATTTTATTTTATTTCTATTTCTATTTCTATTCTTATTTCTTGGATTCTGGCATTTTCTGGGGTTACAGAAAGTAAAATAATCCCTCATCAGAAGAGAGAGGGGGAGAGAGAGGGAGAGAGGGGAGAGAAAGAAAGAGAGAGGAAGAGAGGAGAGAGAGAGAGAGAGAGAAACACTGTCGCTAGCAAAAATGTATAAACTAGAAAAAAGTAGGAACTTCTTTATTACTTAACGAGTACAAAGTTGTAACGTTTCGACGTGATCCTTAATCATATGAAAACACACAGGACAAAGAAATAGAGAGAGGAGATAAAGTATAGATTCACATGAATGCTGTGTAAAAAACAGAAATATTCTATTTTTCCAATTCTTAGCACGTTTAAGGTAGGCAACTCTAGGCTAATATAAGTGTTCAGAGCACGTTTAAGGTAGACAACTCTAGGCTAATATAAATGTTCTGAGCACGTTTAAGATAGGCAACTCTAGGCTAATATAAATGTTCTGAGCACGTTTAAGATAGGCAACTCTAGGCTAATATAAGTGTTCAGAGCACTTTAAGGTAGACAACTCTAGGCTAATATAAATGTTCTGAGCACGTTTAAGATAGGCAACTCTAGGCTAATATAAATGTTCTGAGCACGTTTAAGATAGGCAACTCTAGGCTAATATAAATGTTCTGAGCACGTTTAAGATAGGCAACTCTAGGCTAATATAAATGTTCTGAGCACGTTTAAGATAGGCAACTCTAGACTAGTGTAAATGTTCTGAGCACGTTTAAGGTAGACAACTCTAGGCTAATATAAGTGTTCTGAGCACGTTTAAGATAGACAACTCTAGGCTAGTGTAAATATTTTTAGCACGTTTAAGATAGGTAACTCTATGCTAATATAAGTGTTCTGAGCACGTTTAAGGTAGACAACTCTAGGCTAATATAAATGTTCTGAGCACGTTTAAGATAGGTAACTCTAGTCTAATATAAGTGTTCTGAGAACGTTTAAGGTAGACAACTCTAGGCTAATGTTAGTATTCTGAGCACGTGTAAGGTAGGCAATTCTAGGCTAATGTTAGTATTCTGAGCATGTTTAAGGTAGGCAACTCTAGGCTAATGTAAGTGTTCTGAGCACGTTTAAGGTAGGCAACTCTAGGCTAATGTTAGTATTCTGAGCATGTTTAAGGTAGGCAACTCTAGGCTAATGTAAGTGTTCTGAGCACGTGTAAGGTAGGTTACTTTAGGCTATGATTTTCGGCAGTTTTGTTGTTGTTGTTGTTGTTGTTTTGTTTAAAGCATTTTCGACATACGACATTTCCATCTAACCACAGGTTCATCGGAACGTAACTATCGTACGTTGAGGAGCAGTTGTATTTTGAAAACATTCACATTTGGATGCAGAAAACGAATATTTTAGGTTAGATAAGTAAACTTTCCAGTCAGTTCTAACTTTCCCGCCATCATTGTGTTAACCAGGTGAATCCTGGCACATGGCCCACCAGACATTCCAAGATATCTTAAACAAACTCCATCAGCTCGCCGCTGACAACCCAACAGCTTTCACAGCCTCGGCCGTTGCCGTAATCGCGGCTGGGTCTTATATTATGTCTTCCCACAGTTCCAGTCGCCATCTTCTGATGCCCTTTGACCTGAACAACCAGTCTGTAATAATCGATGAGAAGGTAATCGTTTTATTTTAGTTTCGATTTTATTTTAGTACGGGATTTCTCGTATTACGAGATTTTAGTGTTTAGTTGTTTATCTTTTACTTTTATTTTCTTTCTCTCACATGTGTGTGATTATTTAACTCTCACATCTGTGTGATTACTTTATTCTCACATCTGTGCGATTACTTTATTCTCACATTTGTGTAATTACTTTACTCTCACATCTGTGTGATTACTTTATTCTCACATTTGTGTGATTACTTTACTCTCACATCTGTGTGATTACTTTATTCTCACATTTGTGTGATTACTTTACTTTCACATTTGTGTGATTACTTTACTCTCACATTTGTGTGATTACTTTATTCTCACATCTGTGTGATTACTTTACTCTCACATTTGTGTGATTACTTTACTCTCACATCTGTGTGATTACTTTATTCTCACATATGTATTACTTAAACCAGTATTATGATGGATGATTAGTCTTCTTCTGGAGTACAGTTTTCATTTTAGAAATTACTTCTTGTTGTTGGTGCTCCTTCTTCTTCGTTCGCAGTTGTTGGTGCTAAAAGACAACCTAACATCCTCTGTTACACACTAAGAAAATCCAACAAGACTCCCAGGCACACAACACCACAGAAGATTATTCATACAGCAACTAAACTGACCTTGGCAGTCTCCCAACATAAACAAAACTTGTCAAACAGTGAGGGTTTCAACAAACCCAGTAATGTAGTTTTACATCAGACAAGACAAGTTTATTAATGGATAGAAGGAAGGGTGAAATTGTGAGGATGAATAAACATTACTGCCACAAGGCATGAAACATAGAACACAATGAAAGAAAAAACTTCCCGGCGAGAACTAGTTCGCCATATGGGAATAGAGGCATGGTTTAAACAAAAAATAAGAAAAGTTATATACTTACAATTCACAATGAATGCAATCCCACTTACAACTTCAAAAACTGAAATAACTCAAAACACTAACTCATAATTTTCAGCTTGGCTCTGACCTAACCCATGCTCTGACCATCTCCCTCCCTTGTGCTCCCAAAAATCAGATTTTTAATCTCTGCTACAGCCCTCAACTATCCCATGATTCTCACTCTCTCCCATGCTATCAACAGCTGAGTGAATTCCACTACTTATTTTAAAGGTACAGGTAAAGGTATTTCCTCTCATGCCTTAGAGACACATAGGGATATGGTGTTAGTGCCAATATTTTCCTTGACCTGTCAGCACACTAGAGGGTGATATGGTCAGTATCACGCCTGGCCGCCTTTCCTTTCCCAACTGCAGAAGAAGTCAGGTACCCATTTCTACAGTTGGGTAACTGGAGTGTCTCCGGCTGGATTCGAACCCCCGACCTTCGCTATGAGAGACCAGTGCACTAACCACTACGCCACTCAGCTCATTTTAAGCTTGCTCTATATTTCAATACAAAATCTCATGGACAACTAAGTTTCTCTAATAAACTAAGTTACTGAAAACTTCTAAATCATTTATCACGAGCTTTTTTTTTTCTCTAAATTCATGTGAGCTGTAAACAAGTCACTCTGGAGGAAAGTATACAGGCAT
This sequence comes from Achatina immaculata, assembly GCA_009760885.1. Lineage (NCBI taxonomy): Eukaryota > Metazoa > Mollusca > Gastropoda > Stylommatophora > Achatinidae > Lissachatina > Lissachatina immaculata. The sequence goes on along the minus strand of CM019697.1, from coordinate 40,330,167 downwards.
TCGTACTTTACCTGGTTATGACCCTTACTCTAATGGCTATTCTGCCACAGACTATTTTATTGTCACATATGTATAGGTAGCACACAATCCATCCATCCATCCATCCATCCATCCATCCATCTATCCATCATTTTTAGACGCTGGGTCTCAGACAGTTCGCTGCCGAAAAAGCTTTGCGACGTATGGCAGAGAGGCGATATATGTCCTCCACAACTCACGGTCTGCAGCCAGCCTCAGATGCCTTGCCCCAGATCCGGTGCTGTCGGTCAATGCTTCATTTCATTCCCGGGCTGTCCTTGCTCGACCTCCCGTCCTCTTTTTTCGGGTTTCCTTTCGTGACTTTCTAACAAGAAATGTTTGAGACATCTAGTAGAACTTGACGCGTCCCAGCTGGGTCGACTCACCCCTGTACCCACAGAAAACGATACACCCAGCAACTCTCTGATAGACATAGCACTGTAGAGATAAGGAACAGAACACGTCTATAATAAAATATAAGTGACAGGTGATCTGTACACCAATACAAGCTACACAACACATTTCGATCACATATACAGCTTTTATCATCACAATGTGCCATATCCCCAAGGAAATTAAATGGTGAATGAATAGCTTGCATTGTCCCTTACATTAACGTAAAAAAAAAACAAGTCAACCTATTTCTTATCATCTTTTTTATGTTTTCATCTTTAATAAGCCCTTGCTTCTTAAATGTGATTCTCTAGCTCCTCCCCTTCACGCGCCCGACTTGATTGTTTGTAATGAGCTGTAGAACAGTTTTAATGCCAGTTTGTTTTCATCTTGTCATTCATTCTATGATTTATTCCACCAGTCCGGTCATAGGGCTTCTTGGCTGTGCAAAGCTCCGGACTATTTCGAGAGGGACAAACCGGCAAGTGACGTAAATACTGTCTATGGAGCGCTGGAGAGAGGCAGAAAAGAATCCAGTAAGCATCTGTAGCCTTGTCAATAACCAGGTCACATATAATCATCTTATGTTTAACGGAAGTAAAACAAATGTTTACCTTCATTTGCAAAAAATGTGAAAGATTTATGGAATACAACGAGGACTGTCCAGTTCACAGACATTACCATCATAAACTCTAAACGTATCAAACTAGACGTGACGAATTAGTCCAGCTTATAGTGAACTGCATTCGTTTTGGTTTAGGAACCCCTTAATGGCCGGGTTTCAGAAATGAGCACCTAACACGTTTATTTGTCGAAGACTGCTTTCTTAATCTGGACATTCAAATGATGCTTGGAGTGCGACGATGAGACGATAAGAAAGCTGCACATTGTAAATCAGAAGATGATGGGCCTCTTGCAACCCACTATCCGCGAGTTGCCCATCTAGCCATAAATTCTCACGAGAAAGATAACTCTCAATGATGAATTCATCAACCCTTCCACCTGTAGTCGATTATCTTTTCTTTATGTCACAAATTATGCAGCGCCAGTTAACCCCAAATCTGCCGCCATATCACGTGACCGAAAATAATATGGAAAAATAACACCAAAATATTCCGGATTCTACAAAATCTCTCGTTTAGAAAAAAAGAGTTAAAACTATTTAAAACAAAAGTAGGAACAGCTTAATTAGTTAACGATGTAAAGAGTTGTGTTGTGACCTGTGTTTTTGTTCTTGTTCAGACAATGGTCCGTGCTTGGGTGCAAGAACTGGTCCAAACAAAGAATTTGAGTGGATCTCCTATCAAGAGGTTAGATATAGCACAAGCTTCTCTGGTTACTTCTGTCACTGGTTACTTCTGTCACTGGTTACTTCTGTCACTGGTTACTTCTGTCACTGGTTAGTTCTGTCACTGGTTACTTCTGTCACTGGTTACTTCTGTCACTGGTTAGTTCTGTCACTGGTTACTTCTGTCACTGGTTACTTCTGTCACTGGTTACTTCTGTCACTGGTTACTTCTGTCACTGATTTCTGTTACAGACTGAGAGCATATTGGTTCAACTACGTCTTAGCTTTCATCAAATACTCCAAGGAATACAACTGTAACAACAATCCTTTTCTTATCTGTCTTCACACTTTATCAGAAAGTTACAGAGTGAAGTTACAAAGGTATCTGGATCAACAGTAACACAAATGTTAACATTATTAATAATAAAGGTATCACGATAAGTGGTATCAAACTGTTTCATCATCATCATCATCATCATCATCATCATCATCGTCGTCGTCGTCATCATCATCATCATCATCGTTGTCGTCATCATCATCATCATCATAATTATCATCGTCGTCGTTGTCGTCATCTCATAATCATAATCGTCTTCATCGTCATCATCAGTATCATAATCATCATCATCGTCATCATCATCATCTAATTATCATCGTCGTTGTCATCATCATCATCATAATCATAATCGTCTTCGTCGTCATCATCAACATCATAATCATCATCGTCATCATCATCATCTATTTATGATCGTCGTCGTTATCATCATCATAATCATAATCGTCTTCATCGTCATCATCAGCATCATAATCATCATCGTCGTCATCATTATCATATCATCATCATTACAATCATCCTATTCCTCGACAAATTTCAAGCTCTGAAGCTTTCCATCAGCGACATCATTGACATTCCACTACGAAACAAGAACTGGCTGTCAGGTATCTCTTCTGTCAGAGTCCTCCACCTCACCTCTTCACCCTCTCCTCCCTCATGACTCTTATAAACATCTTTTCCGCCGAATCATCCACGATATTCTCACAAATTTCAGGTCATCGATAAAGTGTTGCACTTTGGTTCCGGCCTGGTCCACAAGGGAGTTGCTCCTACAAACACAACAAAAGTTGGGATTTTTGCAACAAACAGACCGGAGGTTTGGGAAAATAATCTAAGACTGTTAATTTTTTACTGCATAAACTTTCTAGAAAATATTCAGGCCAAGTCCTCTGGAGAATTTGCTTCACAAGCTTTCTACCTTGATGGAGAGGCGTATTCGACTTTCTAGTCGACAGTGAGAGACGTATTCGACTTTCTAGTCGACTCGCCTTCTGTTTGTTTATTTAAAGACATCAGATTTCTAGAATGTCATAAATGTTGTCGAACAAACAACGATAACCCAGTGACAGTTGCAATTATTCAATTTCCAACAGCCCCTGGTTAGCCTGAATTAATTTTAACGTCTTTCTCTGACCTGGTTAGCCTGAATTAATTTTAACGTCTTTCTCTGACCTGGTTTGGCCTGAATAAATCGATCAGTACTTTTAGACTTTCTATATTTTTATGTGTTTTTACATTGTAGCGCAGAAGATAGAGGTTTGTCTTCTCAAGGCTTTTACATTGCTGAGCCAAACCGGATCTAAAAATTGGTACCTCGAATTTGTGATAGGAGCTTCTGATAAAGAGGAGTACTTGTCTGCAAAACGAGGCCACAGCAGGTACTCCATCAGTGTATGTATTGACAATCAAGTTTATACTCCATCAGTGTATGTATTGACAATCAAGTTTATACTCCATCAGTGTATGTATATTACAGGGGAAGTAATTACCAGGGAACTGGCATTAGTTTTCTGTACACTTATATCATTACTATCAGCAATTCCTGGCTATTTCTTCTTCTTCTTCTTCTTCTTCGTTCACTTCTATCACCAAAAACCGCACTGTGAACCTACTGAATTCACGCCTGTGGTCCTCGTTAGGTCCCGTGGTCCCCTGTGTGGTCCAAAATAGACCACACGAGATCCACGAAAGGACCACAAGGGGTTCAGAGTATCACAGTGCTTTAGCCTGTATTCTTGGTGGGTCTCGGAAGCGGGATTGCGTGACACCGTGGTTTTCATTGCACCAGTTTAGTCTAGGGTTGGACTTTCACACCGGAAGACCTCGACGTGTTTATGATATCAGTGCATCCCCGCTGGGTGAGAGGTGGTTGCCCACCCAGGCCAGAGTTGGACTTTCTCACCGGAAAACCTCAGTGTGATTAGGATACGAATACATCCCCGCCGGGTGAGAGGTGGTTGCCTATCTAGACTTCCCTGGTCCAGTGTCTCCGACTTCAGCATTTTGCGGTCGTGGCCGCTACCCTTCCTAGTTGTGACCAGGATGGAGCTTTTGTCCAGGAGGACGAATCCTCGCCACTAGTGACTTCTACCCCTGGGTTGAGCCGGTTTAGGCATTATCCCAGTATGGGCGTGTTTGGGACGGGACCGACCTCTAGGGCATAGGTACTGTGACATGCATAGCCTTCAAGATTCACCCCTGGTATGAGCCGGTTTAGGCAAAATTCACCAGTATGGGTGTTTATCAGGCGTTACCGACCTCTAGAGCGGAGGTGGCATGATATGTCTAGCCATCAAGTTCCACCCCTGGTGTGTGCCGGTTTAGGCATATTTCACCAGTGTAGGTGTATTTCGGACGTGGGCGGCCTCTAGAGCAGAGGTGCCGTGGTATAGCTCTCGTAGCGATACTACTGGACATACCAGGTTAAACTTCACTTTCTACCACCTTTTCCCATTGGCTCCGCACAGCAACCTTTATTTCTTTTCCGCATTTACTTCCTTAACCGGGAGGAGCTTCACTCCACGCACGGCATTTGAAGAGTCTCGCCAGCAGTGAGACAAGCCGGTTCATGCATTTCACCCGACATGACTGCACTCAGGACGTGGCCGACCTCCAGACCAGAGGTGCCGTGATTTGACTGTTTGCTTCGCTTTATCCTTTCTACCACCTTTTCCGCAGTGATGCTGCGCGGCAACCTCATTTGCAAATTTCTTCATTGGCCGGGAGGAGCACCGCTCCACGCACGGCAGCTGAAGATCTCGCCAACAGCGGCAGATGAGCTACCAAACGTGCCACTCATCTACCCTAAGTAACTGGTTTTCAGGCGCCAGATATTCGCCCTCGCCCCTTCTCCTGTCAGTTTAAACAGTTCTGCCACGGGAAGGCCAGGAGCTGGACTTGACTGCCAGAGGCTGTTTGTGGCGCGTTTGCAGTCCTTAGAACCCCCTGGCTATTTCAAATTATTCACCTTTTTTCTTTTGGTGGACTATTGCTGATTATGGATTCCAACCATTCTCTGTGTGTCTAGTCGCCCTGTACGATACAGATATATTTATCTTGTATACACTATTCAAAGGCATTTGATTGTGTACAACACCAGAAACGTTTTGAAATAATGGAAAAAATAGTATTTCCAACACATCTGACACAATTAATATCACTGTTGTATCTAGGCCAACAGACACCAGTAAGAATAAATGGTGAAACAACAACTTGGTTTGACATAAAACAAGGGGGTCGTCAGGGGTGCATATTGTCACCCTACTTATTTAACTTGTATACTGAAAATATAATGAAGAATGTTAGAGAAGATGTAGACAAAGAATATTACGATGAATATTATCTAATTAGAGATTAGATATGCTGATGATACAGTATTACTGTCCAAAATACAAAAAGGAATGGAAGAACTAATTATGTCAGTCTGTAAGAACAGTGAAGAGCATAGCTTTTATCTTAATGCAAAAGAAAACTAAATTGATGACAAATGAGAAAAAAAAATTAAATTAAGACAGCTGAAATATGTATCAATGAGGAAAAATTAGAAGAGGTGGAGAGTTTTGAATATTTTGGATCAGTACTTAACTAATAATGGAGATACAATGAGGGAAATTAAAAGGAGGACATCTATCGCTCTTCAGAAAGTAAAACAACTAAAAAAGCTGTGAAGAGGAACAGACAGAACTACAAAAATAAGATTTTTAAGGGCATGCATCTTTCCCACCGCAACATATGCCTGTGAGACCTGGACACTTAACAAAACAGCCAGAAACACGTAAATGCCTTTGAATGTAAATGCTACAGAAGAGTTCTTCAAATATCATGGACACAAAAAAGAACAAATATATCCATACTACAAGAACTTAATATTGAAGAAGGCTGGCTAGTAAAGAAGATTAAACAGAGAAAACTTTAAAATATTTTGGACACATTAAACGTTATAATAATTTAGAGAAGACCGTCTTGGAAGGATACATAATGGGAAAAAGAAAGAGTGGAAGACCAAGTCGAATATAGCTGCAAGACATCGTTGATAATCTGCATATGGATGCATCAGCAGCAGGGCATCTTGCTTAAAACGAAGAGGCCTACAGGAGAGCTGTTAGGGAAGCAAAGTTCCATAAGCGACTTGCAAACAACTGACTGACATCATTACATGTAGATAATATACATTGCCCTGCCTTGTTTCCTTTCTCGTGTATTTTTAGATGTTGTGAGGACAAATAGACTTCTCGAAGTTGCACGAATTTTGCTTCATATACCGGGATATTTAAGCTGTTACATACGTATAACAAGGTAAACGTATAACAAGGTAAACGTATAACAAGGTAAACTCGTTGTCATGGAGATCCTTGGAAGACACCCTGTTGTTGCCTATAATTTCCTTGACTTGCCGGCACTCTAGCCAGTGATGAGGTCAGCATGACACCTGGCCGCCTTTCCTTCCCCAGCTCCAGAAATAAGCCAAGTACCTATTTCTACAGCCGGATGACTGGATACGCCTCCAGCAGGATTCGAACCACGGATCTTCGCCAAGAGAGACAAGTACACTGACCAGTTGACCACTCAGACACCCATGTGCCAAGAAATTGTAGTTATAACTGTACTACATTCACTTATAAGTGGGATCGTTTGGTAATGTGCTATTACAGAAAAAACCATAAACCATTAGTAGTTGTATCACTCTAACACAATGTGAAGCTATTGTAATATAAATCTTAGGCGAGATCGAGGCTGTTGTCTGTGACACAGAGGCCAGAGCAAAAACTCTCATTGATCTCAGGCTAGACTTGCCAAAACTGAAACTTGTTGTGCTCACTGAGACAGCAAGTGAAGAGCTGAGATTGACAGCCGAGAAATGTGACCTGGAAGTGTTGACTTTTGATGATCTCTTGGTAATGTTTTAAATAAGCTTCTTTTTTTTCTTTGCATTATTATCTCCAGAATGGCTGCTTTATAACCTTCAGATCAGATTTACAATCCTCCAATCAATTTTACAGTGTCCAAATCAGTTGTGCAATCTATAAATCAATTTTACAATTTCCAAATCAGTTGTACAATCTACAAATCAATTTTACAGTCCGCAAACCAGTTTTACGGTTTAAAAGTTAGTTTTACAATGTCGTAAGTAAAAATAATAAAATTATATCCCATGGCGTCGGCATACCCTAGCAAAAAATGTTCTATAATAGCATCAGAAAACAACATGCTATAATAGCATAAAAGTGCTATAATAGCATCGAAACAATGTGATATAGATAGCATAAAGAACATTATGCTATAATACCATTAGAAACAATGTGCTATAATAGCATTAGAAACAATGTGCTATAACAGCATGATGTGCTAAGTTAAAAATAGATGGGAAACTTTTCTAATCTTCAGGCCAACGAATTTTAGAATATTGGGGGGGGGGGAACACTCATTATAAATATAATGTAATAAATAATGAAATAAAAAGCGTCCTCTTTCAAAAGTGTTCTTTATAAAAAAAAAATATAGCAGTACTTGCGTTAAGCACAAATTATATCCCTTTAAAAAACGAACTTCTGACCTAGTGACCTCACTTTTCAGAATATTGGCAAGGCAAATTCAAGAGATCCCATGGTGAGTACTGAATTCCGTGACATGTCATTAGCTGACACATTTTACTAGCATGGGCATTTTAAAACATATATTTCATCTTAGTTTATCACTTTGAGAAGTTCATAACTTGGAAAAGCATTTAGTTTCAATGTCAAAATACAGTCGTGGTTTTTTTTCCCTCTATAAATCTGTCAATGACTTTGATTCTCTATACCTAATACATAACAGTATTGTGTATCAGCGTATGCTTACTTCTAAAACCAATCCATGCTGTATCAATATCCCGCTAACCCTAATCAGTATCGATTTGTCAAAGATATTTTATCATTTGTTGGAGCAAAAGAGAAGTCTGACGCTGGCAGAAAAACTGATAACCCCAGAGGAAGAACTCCAGACTTGGGGAATGTTAGAGGAAGAACTCCAGACTTGGGGAATGTTAGAGGAAGAACTCCAGACTTGGGGAATGCTAGAGGAAGAACTCCAGACTTGGGGAATGTTAGAGGAAATACTTCAAACTTGGGGAATGTTAGAGGAAATACTTCAAACTTGGGGAATGTTAGAGGAAATACTCCAAACTTGGGGAATGTTAGAGAAAATACTCCAAACTTGGGCACTGTCAGAGGAAATACTTCAAATTTCGAGAATGTTACAGAAAGTACGGATGCTTGTTTGAAAACATGACAAAGACAGGTCAAACGAAAAGACGATTGCTTTTAGAGATGACAGAAAGTAGGAAGTGTGGCTCATATTTCAGGTTGCAGCAAACAAATGGACATGAAATTTTATTTTTATATTTGTCCAGCCTCCCAAACCAGACGACGTTTTCTCTATCTGCTACACCAGTGGCACAACAGGTAAACAAACGTTCTGTGTACGATTCACCTCAACACAACATAGCAAATCACATGATGCAGTATTTTCCTTCATATTTGTTCATCCACTGTCTCTGCCTGTGTCACAACAAAGCCTCACCCAGGACATACAAATCTCTTATTTTCAAATTTATCAGATTCAGATTTTTTTTTTTTTTGGAAGAATGATAGATGTTCTCCTTTTAATTTCCCTCATTGTATCTCCATTATTAGTTAGTAGTGATCCAAGATATTCAAAACTCTCCACTTCTTCCAATTTTTCCTCATTTATATATCAGATATATATATATATCAGCTGCCTTGTTTGTTTTGTTAGTTGTCATCAATTTAGTTTTCATCGCATTAAGATAGAGGTTTTGCTCTTCACTTATTCTTACGGACTTACATAATTAGTTTTTCTATTCCTTTTTGTGTTGTAGACAGTAACATTGTGTCATTAGCATATCTAATCTCTAGTATTTCATAATGTCCAATTGTTATGCCATCGTAATATTCTTTGTCTACATCTTCTCTAACATTCCTCATTATATTTTCAGTACACAAGTTAAATAAGTAAGGTGACGAAATACACTCCTTGTTTTATGTCAAACCAAGTTGTTGTTTCACCATTTATTCTTACTGCTGCTTGTGGTCTAGATACAGCAGTGATGTTAATTGTATCAAATGTTGGAGATCCAATTCTTAGCTCCAGTAAGATCCGAAAAACAACCACATTCCACACCATACTGTGTTTTAACAATTTCACCTTGGTGGCTGGACACAACGCTCTGGGAAAGTTGACTGTCACTGAGTGATCTCCCGCTTGTCAAGGGCCCATAAATAAGACCTCCCTTTCAGTCTGTCACTGAGTGATCTCCCGCTTGTCAAGGGCCCATAAATAAGACCTCCCTTTCAGTCTGTCACTGAGTGATCTCCCACTTGTCAAGGGCCCATAAATAAGACCTCCCTTTCAGTCTGTCACTGAGTGATCTCCCGCTTGTCAAGGACCCATAAATAAGACCTCCCTTTCAGTCTGTCACTGAGTGATCTCCCGCTTGTCAAGGGCCCATAAATAAGACCTCCCTTTCAGTCTGTCACTGAGTGATCTCCCACTTGTCAAGGGGCCATAAATAAGACCTCCCTTTCAGTCTGTGACGTTGTGGGGGTTGTTCGTATTTCGAGAAGACAAGCACTGCAACCCGTTTTGTGAGCTTTTATTCCTCGTTTTACACACACTTCCTGGCCTGAGAAAGTGGTGACAGTCAAGTTATCATCGCCATACATCATCATCATCATCATCATAGGAAAACAAAGAGCGTCATTCCATAAAATTCAAGATAAAAACAAAAACTCTACAATTTCAGTTTCCCACATCTTTCATTTGTTTCCCTTCCCAAGGTTACATGCATATAACTCACTCTTAGTTCAACAGCACTTCACGTCACTTACTTCAACTCTAAGGATTCTTGTATTTCTGCTTTCCCTTCGATCCAAAGGAAATCCCAAGGGCGTGGTACTAACTCAGTACGCGATGATGTCCATGGTGCAGAGTATGATGGTTACTGCTAAGGTAAGTTACAGCCGCTCCGCTGCCGATTAATTCTTATCATTTCTCCAAGACCACTTTCTATTCTGGTTGTAAGTCGCAGATTGTAGAATCATAATGATTGTCAAAAACATTGATCGTTTGAGAGGGTGAGCGGTTTTAGAATTGTTCGCTTTCGTTGTTTTTTTTTTTCTGAATAAACTGATTGTCTCAGCGAAGAACATATTTCTGCTATATGAGTTTTCTGTTTTTTCTGCAACAATTATTCAAATGTCATCTGTCTGTCTGTCTCCCGCCCGCCCGATGCCCTTGCTGCCTGTTTGTCTATCCCTTTGCTTATCTGTCTGCCTGCTTGCCTGTCTGTCTGTTTGTCTGTCTGCTTGGCTGTCTGTCTGTTTGTAAAGAGAAGAAACAAAATCAAAGAATTGTTTACCTGCGTGTACATCAAAGCTGCCTTCCCTCAGGTGAACTTTGTTCCGACACCAGAAGATGTCCATCTCTCATACCTGCCACTGGCTCATAACTTTGAGAGAGCCGTTCAGGTGAGTCTGTCTACAGTTCTGAAAGTAAATCTTGTCCAAACAATGGCATCCTCCTTCATCCAGCAAATGTTTACTCTCGGAAAAGCTGTTGTATTCGTCATTTTCAGGTTCCTGTGGTGGAGCCGAAGAAGCAGAGCTCAAGCTGAATGAGATAGTGGTCATCTATCCACAGGTGCCTGCCTGGGTCAGAGTTGGTGAACCACAGTCAGTTGTGACCCTATTTCACCTTCCAGTTGTGCCACCCCCTGGAAATAGACAGCTTGAATATGGGTCGAAATGGGATAAGAACTGATTCCAAAAACAAAAAATACTAAGAATCGAAGTCGGAGGTGTCGGGTCGAAAGACGCAAAAGAGAGACACAAGGCAGAAACATCGTTTTGAGTCCAAGTGACGAAGAAGAAGAAGAAGAAGAAGAAGATCTGAGGTGATGTTGGAGAGGATAAGGGTGATAATGTCTGATGAGTTTATTCTTTAAAATGTTGTTCACTCAAACCAAAATTCAATTGTCACGAAAGTGAAGTAATGAGAAAATGGGTGCAGTAAAATCTCTGACAGTTGAAATGAAAAAGTTAAAGGAGGAGAAAACATGGAGTAAAGATAAGAAATAAGAAAATAATAAGAATATATAATAATGTATAGAGCAGTAAGGAAGATGATAATAAAGAATAAGATAATATGTGAAATGATAAGAAGGAAGAAGATAAGAAAGAAAATAATGTGTAAAATGAAAAAAAGAGAGAAAGAAAGAAAGAAAGAAAGATGAAGATAACATTAAAAATTATACTGAGTAAAACAGATAATCAATACTATTATAAGACAGATTAGAAAAGGAAGATTTATTTTTAAACCCGCGGTTGCATTTTCACATGTTTTTCCACTTCTTTTCTCTTCAATCTTTTTTTTTTTCAATTTTATTTTTCTGTCCTCATTTCAATGTCCATATTGTCACGTGTTCTCGTTGTCATGTGCTCTCATTGTCACATGTTCTCGTTGTCACGTGTTCCCGTTGTCACGTGCTCTCATTGTCACGTGTTCTCATATCAAAGGTGATGATGCTTCTGACCGGTGGACAGATTGGATTCTTCAGTCGGGACATTAAGTTGCTGACCGATGACCTGATTGCACTCAGGCCAACAGTATTTCCCACAGTTCCCAGGCTGCTGAACCGGATATACGATGCCGTAAGTTATCTCCCTTATTGCTGTTTTGACACGTGGGTCTGTTTATCATCACTTAACAGCGAGAGAGAATGACAGAGAGAGTAAGAGAGGGAGAAAATGAAAGAGAGAGAGAGAGGTAGAAAGAGAGATGGAGAAAATGACAGACAGAGTAAGAGAGGGAGAACGAAGGAACAACGAACATACTTTATTTTCAAAGGGTTGAGAATTGGGAAAGCAGGCCCGTCTGACATTCTGCCCTTCATCATACAGTTTTCACTCAGTCACAGTCATTCAGCATTTGAGAGAGAAAGAAAGAGAGAGGGAGAAAGAGAGCTAGAAAGAGAGATAGAGAAAATGACAGACATAGTAAGAGAGGGAGAAAATAACAGAGAGGATAAGAGAGGGGCAAAGAAAGAGAGAAGGAGATAGAAAGTGAGAGAAAGAAAATGAGAGAGAGAGAGACTATGTAAGAGAGGGAGAACATGACAGAGGTAATAAGAGAGGGAGAAAGAAAGAGAGAGGAAGAAAGAAAGAGACAGGGAGAAAATGAGAGAGAGTGTGTAAGAGAGGGAGAAAATGACATAGAGAATGAGAGAGGGAGAAAGAAAGTGAGGAAAAGAAAATGAGAGAGTGTGTGTGTGTAAGAGAGGGAGAAAATGACAGAGATAAAAAGAGAGGGAGAAAGTAAGAGAAAGGAAGAAAGAAAGAGACAGAGAGAAAATGAGAGAGAGAGAGTGTGTAAGAGAGGGAGAAAATGACATAGAGAATGAGAGAGGGAGAAAGAACGAGAGAGAAAGGGAGAAAGAAAGAGAGGGGGAGAAAATGACAGAGAGAATAAGAGAGGGAGAAAGAAATAGAGATGGAGAAAGAAAGAGGGAGAAAATAACAGAGAGAATAAGAGAGGGAGAAAGAAAGAGAAAGTGAGAACGAAAGGGAGAGGGAGAAAATGACAGAGAGAAGAAGAGAGAGAACAAGAAAGATAGAGAGAGAAAGAGAGAGAGAAAGAGAGAGAGGGGGAGAAAGAAAGAAAGAGGGAAAAAATGACAGAGAGAAGAAGAGAGGGAGAAAGAGAGAGAGAGAGAGAGAAAATGACAGAGACAATGGGAGAAGGAGAAAGAAAGACAGAGAGAAAGCAAGAGAGAATGAGAAAATGACAGAGAGAATAAGAAAGGGATAAAGAAAGAGAGAGGGAGAAAATGACAGAGAGAATAAGAGAGAGAGAGAAAGAAAGAGAGAGGGAGAAAGAAAGAGAGAGGGAGAAAATGACAGAAAGAGTAAGAGAAGGAGAAAGAAAGAGAGATGGAGAAACAAGAGAGAGGGAGAAAATGATAGAGATAATAAGAGACGGAGAAAGAAAGAGTGAGGGAGAAAATGATAGAGGGAATAAGAGAGGGAGAAAATAAGAGAGATTGAAAAAAAATAGAGAGAGAGTAAGAAAGTGAAAAAGAAAGAGAGATGAGAAAATGACAAAGAGAGTAAGAGAAGGAGAAAGAAAGAGAGACTGTAAAAATGAGAGAGGAAGAGGGGAAATAAAATAAAAAGAGAATAAGAGAAAGATTGGAAGAGAAAAATAGAGAGGGAGAGAGAAAAAGATAGTTTGAGAGGGTGAGAGAGAGAAAGAAAGATAGTAAGAGTATATAGCATGGCCTTGTAAGTAATGATTATCGTTAATTTATTATTATTATTATTATTAATGAATATAATTATGAATATATTGTATGCATAATAGTAACATCTAATAGCAACAGAAAAAGTAAATAGATAAATTAGAGCAAGGTAGAAAAAAAACTTCCATGACACTAGTATGACTGGCCGCTGACACAAGTAAACAGAATAGAAAAAACGAATAGAAGAGACAGACGGAATGAAAAGCGAGGACACGATAAAACCTCTGACATGAAAGAGCAAGATAATGACTTAGGTAAATGACAATTGTATAGACGGAATTGATGCAGACTGGCAGGCATAACACCTATTAGCGTTAGGTCGCTATTAGGACTTTATTGCACACAGTTTTTAAATAAAGGAGCCAGCTGACCAATTAAATATTTAGGGGCGTGGCCTATGGGTCAATTGACTTACGACATATAAGTCACGGGGCAGTTGGAGAGGAAGGAGCCCTGAAGACGGAGGAACACGGACGGTCATTGAATAGAGACCGGTCCAGACGTCAAAGTAAGGAGCACGAGAAGGAAGGAGCCCCTACGAAAAAGAAATCCAGAGGCTAGTGGACAAGTGAGGAGGATCATCAGAATTAGACAGAGAAGAGAATAACAGCAGATGGAGAATCAGGGAGAGTCGGACGATCAGAGAGGAACAGCAGACAGAGAGGGACGATGGGGGGGGGGGGGGGGGGGAATTGTCCGACCAAAGACGATCAGTACGCGAAGGCCGATTGAGACGGCAGGGGAAGACTGTCAGAGAGGATCAGACAGACAAGAGAACGATCGGAGAAGAACATAAGAATGAGAACGAGAACGAGACTCTGTAGAATCAGAAGTAGTGTTAGACTGAAGATCTGTTTCAAGTGGTTCAAGTGATTAAGAAGATTTGATACTTTTGGAACTTCGAGTACGGTGATTTAATCGTGTAACTGACCACGTGTCAATCTGATATAATACTGAGTTAGGAAATGTTCTCGTATCAAGTGTAGAATATTGTGAAGTTGAGAACATTGAGAAATGCTGCATGTAGAATGTGATAGAGTTTGATATTGTGAACAAATGATTATGTCCTTCAACGACGAAACTAACGAAGATTGTGTCATATCTTAGTACAAGTGATGTTACCAATTGTTGAATCTGATACCTTAATTGTCATGATTAAATAATGCAGTGAACATTTCACCTGATTTAATCTAGTGAATGTGGTCAAATTTTGTGAAACCTGTGATGTGTTAATCAAAGAGCACCTGTAAGATTCAGTACTATAGAACTATACAATAATATAGAACTATTTAGAAATGTATAAATCACAACCTGTCAATATTATAAGAGAAAAAGTGAAAACGTGAGGAAAAGAGAGGAGAAGAGAGAATAAGAGAAAGAGAGAGAATACGAGCGAAAGAGAGAGAGAATGGGAGACGAAGAAAGGGATAGATAGTGAGAGAGGGAGAGTGAGAGAGGGAGAGAGCGAGAAAACGAAGGAGGAAGAGAGAATAAGAAGAAGAAAGAGTGAGAGAAAAAGAGAGAGAGAATAAGAGAAAGAAAGAGAGAAAAGAAAAAGAGAGAGATAGAGGGCGAAAAAGAAAGAGTTAGAGAGAGAGAGGGGGGGGGGGCAATAGAGCCAGAAAAAAAGGAGAGATACAACAAGAAAGAGAGGAACAAGAGAAAGAGAGAGTGGGAGAGTGAGTGAGTAAGTGAGAGAGAGAGAGAGAGAGAAAGTTAACAAGGTGAGATACAGGAAAGGAAAACACAAGAGACAAAATAAATATCCTGTTGTCCAGGTTACCCTCTTCCGTTTTGAAAATTCACTGCTTTCCCTCACCAGGTACATGCAGAAGTCAAGCATTCAACAATTAAGTCAGCTCTCTTAAGATGGGCTCTAGCCAGTAAACAGAAGGAAGTAAACAGGTATCTTAAACCGTGAACGTGCCAGGAATTGCAAATTAACTGTTAAACGTACGGAGCTTTTGATGTATCCGCGGAACATTGTTTTAGACTTAAACCATCGTCATAATTATCACTGCTGTTATTCATTATCGTCATGATGCGTTTTCTTATGTTGGCAGACTCATATACAGGAAAGACAGCATCTGGGACAAGATTCTCTTCCATAAAATCCAGAGTAAATTAGGTGGGCGTGTCCGTGCTGTCATTACTGGCTCCGCCCCTTTGTCCCCTGACGTCATGAACTTTCTGAGGTGCGCTTTTGGTTGTGTGGTGAGTACTTCCATTTTTGGGCGTGGCTTAAGTCAGGAGGAGGAGGAGGGGGAGTACTTTCATTATACACAATACCCACAACTGGTCAAGACACTCTTCATCCCGTGACTTTGGTAATAATTATTGCAGTCTCATCAACTGGTATACATGGATATGTTCCGTATAGTGATGTAGTTTACCTCATTAAGGAAAGCTACGAACAGTGGCTGATATAACACATCACGCTTTTGTTTAGATAAATATAAATAAAGAAGTTCTAGTTCATAGAGACTGAAGGAGCTTGGAACATCAATATATAGACAGCATTTTTTTACTTTGGAACGTCATTGTACAGGCGACATATGAGGTGCTTGGAACATCACTATATAGATGACATTTGATGAACCTGGAACATCACTATATAGATGACATTTGATGAGCCTGGAACATCACTATATAGATGACATTTGATGAGCCTGGAGCATCACTATATAGATGACATTTGATGAACTTAGAACATCAATACACAGACGACATTATATCCAAAAAGCCACATAATAAAAAAGATGTATAAACTAGGAAAAAAGTAGGAACAGCTTTATTGCTCAACGAGTACATAGTTTTGACGTTTCGGAGTGAGCCATATGCCAACTATTTCTGACATACAGCGTCGGACAAGCCACAACTTCTTACATGTTACAGCTAAGTGCTCTATTCATTTTATTTATTTTTTAACATAACATTCATGTGAATTATACTTTATTTCCTCTCTCTCTTTCTTTGTCCTGTGTGGTTTTGTATGATTAAGGCTCAAGCCGAAATGTCACAACTGTGTACTCGTTAAGTAATAAAGCTGTTCCTACTTTTTTCCTAGTTTATACATTTTGGTATCACAGCTTTACTGTAGTGGCTTCATGTATAGTTATATACTCATACACTAATTATTGTGCTGTTGTGTAACATTCACTGTATGCAGCCTGTATTCGGTTGCTAAGCAGCGTTTGAAGCGCAGGACGGGATGAATTGCTTAAATCAGTTTATTAACTATGGTTCTTTCACTGGAGGAACGTTCTGTGTTTTTCTTGTTGAGAAAACATTAATACCCCGATTTAGTGCAAGAGCAGTTTGTTGAAAAATTCCCATGAACACCCGCACCTCAACGCAGTGCAGTTTATAAACTTAACTGAGAAATTTCGTGAAAAAAGACTCAGTGTTAGACGCACGCCGTGGTGGGACACCATCTAAACTTAACGAGGAGAAGTTATCGGAGATTTCTGACTCTGTGCTTCGGAGTCCGTCAAAGGCTTTGCCTAAGTTGGCACAACAGAAAGGTACCGGACTTGCAACAGAGCATAAAGCGGTCAGAGAAAACTTGAAGCTCTTCCCATATAAAGTAAGAGCGGTCAGAGAAAACTTGAAGCTCTTCCCATATAAAGTAACTGCGGTCAGAGAAAACTTGAAGCTCTTCCCATATAAAGTAACAGTGGTCCAACAACTGCTGCCGGCGAATCATGAAAAGAAAACGACTCCGTTACTGTGAATAGTTTACAAACTTCATTCAAATTAAAACTGCTCATATTCTGGATGTCGCCTTTTTTTTTTACAGATGAGGCCTGGTGGTTTCACCCCTCGGGTCATGTTAACACACAAAATGCATCACTGTGATCGTCGGGCTATGAACATATCTCCGAGATTTTCGGAGATCGTGTCGTCTCTAAAAAACATATGGCCTCCTTGCTCACCGAATCTAAATCCCCCCAAACCTTTATCTGTATATCGAAATCGCTCAAGCACGCAGAATGAATTAACAACTGTAGTAACTGCGTACGTAAGAAACATTTCACCAGCAGAACTAAGAAAAATGCGAATAGAATTAAACGTGTCTAAGCTTGCATGGACGCACAAGGTCATAACTACCAACATTTGTCATAAGGTACGTGCCTGATTAGCTTATATTACGTAACATTTTTTATCAGCCCAGTCACGGCAGGTAGATATGCCCAGATAACCCAGCCACTAAGATACCACTACGATACCGGAATCGATACTGGGATACTGCACAATAACTTTGTATATGTTCTATATTTGTTATGATAATGGAATAATATTTTAAGCAGAAAATGAAGCGGAGGACACTAACTAATGGAAACTTTCAAAATCTCTCCGGTCCCATACGGTGATAAATATAGATTTTTTTTTCTGCAAAATAATACTGAATGGAAAAATTCATGTTATAAATGTGTTGTAGCAGCAGGAATAGAAATGTATCAAGTTTATGAAACAGCAAGAAATGTAAGATCTTTGACAGATTTCTGATCTTGACAGGTCTTTGAAGGTTACGGACAGACAGAGTCTGCAGCTGGTATTACAATGACAGTCCCTGGCGATCCAAGCACAGGTAAGTGTTGTCATCTACTAATTTCATCTACTTGTCCCACTTCTAGGAAAATGTTATCATCTACTAATTTCCCCTACTTGTCCCACTTCTAGGAAAATGTTATCATCTACTAATTTCCCCTACTTGTCCCACTTCTAGGAAAATGTTATCATCTACTAATTTCATCTACTTGTCTCACTGGAGGAACGTTCTGTGTTTTTCTTGTTGAGAAAACATTAATACCCCGATTTAGTGCAAGAGCAGTTTGTTGAAAAATTCCCATGAACACCCGCACCTCAACGCAGTGCAGTTTATAAACTTAACTGAGAAATTTCGTGAAAAAAGACTCAGTGTTAGACGCACGCCGTGGTGGGAGACCATCTAAACTTAACGAGGAGAAGTTATCGGAGATTTCTGACTCTGTGCTTCGGAGTCCGTCAAAGGCTTTGCCTAAGTTGGCACAACAGAAAGGTACCGGACTTGCAACAGAGCATAAAGCGGTCAGAGAAAACTTGAAGCTCTTCCCATATAAAGTAACAGCGGTCAGAGAAAACTTGAAACTCTTCCCATATAAAGTAACAGCGGTCAGAGAAAACTTGAAACTCTTCCCATATAAAGTAACAGCGGTCAGAGAAAACTTGAAACTCTTCCCATATAAAGTAACAGCGGTCAGAGAAAACTTGAAACTCTTCCCATATAAAGTAACAGCGGTCAGAGAAAACTTGAAACTCTTCCCATATAAAGTAACAGCGGTCCAACAACTGCTGCCGGCGAATCATGAAAAGAAAACGACTCGGTTACTGTGAATAGTTTACAAACTTCATTCAAATTAAAACTGCTCATATTCTGGATGTCGCCTTTTTTTTACAGATGAGGCCTGGTGGTTTCACCCCTCGGGTCATGTTAACACACAAAATGCATCACTGTGATCGTCGGGCTATGAACATATCTCCGAGATTTTCGGAGATCGTGTCGTATCTAAAAAACATATGGCCTCCTTGCTCACCGAATCTAAATCCCCCCAAACCTTTATCTGTATATCGAAATCGCTCAAGCACGCAGAATGAATTAACAACTGTAGTAACTGCGTACATAAGAAACATTTCACCAGCAGAACTAAGAAAAATGCGAATAGAATTAAACGTGTCTAAGCTTGCATGGACGCACAAGGTCATAACTACCAACATTTGTCATAAGGTACGTGCCTGATTAGCTTATATTACGTAACATTTTTTATCAGCCCAGTCACGGCAGGTAGATATGCCCAGATAACCCAGCCACTAAGATACCACTACGATACCGGAATCGATACTGGGATACTGCACAATAACTTTGTATATGTTCTATATTTGTTATGATAATGGAATAATATTTTAAGCAGAAAATGAAGCGGAGGACACTAACTAATGGAAACTTTCAAAATCTGTCCGGTCCCATACGGTGATAAATATAGATTTTTTTTTCTGCAAAATAATACTGAATGGAAAAATTCATGTTATAAATGTGTTGTAGCAGCAGGAATAGAAATGTATCAAGTTTATGAAACAGCAAGAAATGTAAGATCTTTGACAGATTTCTGATCTTGACAGGTCTTTGAAGGTTACGGACAGACAGAGTCTGCAGCTGGTATTACAATGACAGTCCCTGGCGATCCAAGCACAGGTAAGTGTTGTCATCTACTAATTTCATCTACTTGTCCCACTTCTAGGAAAATGTTATCATCTACTAATTTCCCCTACTTGTCCCACTTCTAGGAAAATGTTATCATCTACTAATTTCCCCTACTTGTCCCACTTCTAGGAAAATGTTATCATCTACTAATTTCATCTACTTGTCTCACTTCTAGATAAGTGTTATCATCTTCTCTAATTTCCCCCACTTGTCTCACTTCTAGATAAGTGTTATCATCTTATCTAATTTCCCCTACTTGTCTCACTTCTATATAAGTGTTGTCATCTTCTCTAATTTCACCTAGTTGTCTCAATTCTAGATAAGTGTTGTCATCTTATCTAATTTCCCCTATTTGTCTCACTTCTATATAAGTGTTGTCATCTTATCTAATTTCTCCTATTTGTCTCACTTCTAGATAAGTGTTATCATCTTATCTAATTTCCCCTACTTATCTCACTTCTAGATAAGTGTCTTATTTCTAGGAAAGTGTTATCATCTTCTAATTTCTCCTACTTGTCTCACCTCTAGGAAAGTGTTATCATCTTCTAATTTTCCCTACTTGTCTCACTTCTAGATAAGTGTTATTATCTTCTAATTTCCTCTACTTGTCTTATTTCTAGGAAAGTGTTATCATCTTCTAATATCCCATACTTGTTTCACTTCTAGGTCTTCTGTCTGTCTGCCTGTCTGTCTGTCAGTCTAACTGTTTGTCTGCCCATCTATCTGGCTCTGTAATTGTAATAACTCATTAAACATCGTAATATTCGCCAGTGTTTCACAGTGACCTTTCTGGTTCAAGTCGATAACAAAAACAATCATAGTCCAGTCTCGTCTCTTACTTTTTTGTCACTCATAAATGATATTGTTCACTCTTGTTTCTCTATTTCTCACTTTATTTTTTTTATCTCATGTTTGTCTGTCTCTCCCTTTTTTATGCCTCTCTATATTTCTTATTTCTCTCTGCCTTTTTATGCCCCTTCATATTTCTTATTTCTCTCTGCCTTTTTATGCCCCTCTGTATTTCTTATTTCTCTCTGCCTTTTTATGCCCCTTCATATTTCTTATTTCTCTCTGCTTTTCTATTTACTTCTCCCTCATTTCTGTTTTCCAATGTTTCTTTTTTATGTCTCTGTTTACGTCTCCCTTTGTTTGATTGTTTATTTTTTACCTGTCTCTACATCTCTCTCTCTCTCTCTCTCTCTCTCAATTACTATTATATGTACATCTCTCTTTGCCTCTCTGTTTTTTTTTCTTTAGCTTCTGTCTATTTCTCTCATTATCTGTTACCCCATTATCACATTATCTCATTATCTATCAACATTTTTTTCTTACTTTTATCCTCCCTTTATCCAGACATCTCTCATAATCTGTCAAACATCTCTTATAGTCTGTCAAATATATATCATAGTCTGTCAGTGAGCGAAAACATCTATGTTAAAGATTACTCACTCATCAAGGCCTTTACAGGAGGAAACTGTTTACTACCTCTTCTTTGTCTACCCTGATGGAAGATGTTCTGTAACCGCAGCTTATTCTAATAAGTATAGAGGCTTCCAAGGTGGTGGAGCTTTCTCAAAAGTCTGTTCTTTATTTGTTTTTTTTTATAGGAATTAATGTAAGGATTTCTGCTTTTTGTTTAGCTAAAAAAATCAGATTTCAAAAACGAGTTCTTCTTCTTCTTCTTCTTCGTTCACTTCTACTGAATTTACTCCTGTGGTACTTGATAGATCCTGTGGTCCTCCTGTGGTTCCCGAGAGGACTACAAGAGATCCCAGAGAGGACCACAAGAGATCCCCAAGAGGACCACAAGAGGTTCAGAGTATCGCGGGGCTTGGGCCTATATTCTCTGTGGGTCGCTGAAGCGAGATTGCCTGACACTGTGGTTTTCCTTGCACCAGTTAAAAAAATGTAACCCAGTCATGCCTTAGAGGCACACAGGGATATGGTGTTAGTGCCCATATTTTCCTTGACCTGTCAGAACACTAGAGGGTGATATGGTCAGTATCACGCCTGCCCGCCTTTCCTTCCCCAACTCCAGAAGAAGTCGGGTACCCATTTCTACAGCTGGGTGACTGGAGTTCAGATTTACATGAACATCATTATAAAGGAACTAATAGTTTGCTTAGTTTAAGTTCAGCTTGTTTTCCATTTCTGTTTCTCTGCCATTTCGCTTCTTAACTTACAAGCCTCTCTCTCTCTCTTTCTCTCTCTCTCTCTCTCTCTCTCTCTCTCTCTCTCTCTGCCTGTGCATGTGCCAGTGTCTGCGTCTATACACCTGACAAACTCAAATAAACAGCCATTGTTTCTCAACTTGCAGGAAACGTGGGACCTCCCTTGCCCGGATGCCACGTCAAGCTAGTCGATGTCCCGGAAATGAACTACTACGCCAGAAACAACTATGGCGAGGTCATGCACCATACTTCTCTATCCACATAAACATCCATCATGATAAAGATTTTAAAAGCTTTTGAAATCAGTAGCTAGTCCCAGCATCTTCTCAACGGGAAGTAATATCTCTGCTAAATTCAATGAAAACATGAATGAATTATTTTCCTGAACAATAGCAACAGTTTTTAATGTTTTATAACGTCCTAAATTTCCAGCTTTACTATTTCCTTTTGTTTATCGATCGTACAGATTTGTGCGAAGGCCGACTACATCATGAGAGAATACTACATGGAACCAGAGAAAACTGCCGAGGCTTTGGATAGCGAGGGCTGGCTCCACACAGGGGATATTGGAACCTGGCTGCCGGTATTTGTCCAGTAATCCAAAACACGGAAGTGATATTGCATTTTAGACAATGCTTCTATGCGTTGTAGCTTATATAATTCATGAACACAACGCAATGTGACACTTGAGAACAGAAACTCAAAGCCAGATATGGGAAAGAAGGTAGCGGACTAAGGGAGACAATTGTGAATACCTTGTCAGGACATAGACTTTATCTCCTATAGCAAACAAATCTAGTGACGGGGGCAAGCAAGGTTTCGTTGAAAGCACTCGAGAGTATACGGCATTTTGGACAAACATAAGATTCTGTTTACAGCAACGTAGACAAACACAAGATTCTGTTTACAGCAACATGGACAGACACTAGATTTTCTTTACAGCAACATGGACAGACACTAGATTTTGTTTACAGCAACATGGACAGACACTAGATTTTGTTTACAGCAATATGGACAGACAGTAGATTTTGTTTACAGCAACATGGACAGACAGTAGATTTTGTTTACAGCAACATGGACAAACAATAGATTTTGTTTACAGCAACATGGACAAACACAAGATTCTGTTTACAGCAACATGGACAAACACAAGATTCTGTTTACAGCAACATGGACAGACACTAGATTTTGTTTACAGCAACATGGACAGATGCTAGATTTTGTTTAAAGCAACATGAACAGACAGTAGATTTTGTTTACAGCAACATGGACAAACACAATATTCTGTTTACAGCAACATGGACAAACACAATATTCTGTTTACAGCAAAACAGACAGACACAAGATTCTGTTTACAGCAACAGACAACCACAGTAGTATGTTTACAGCAACACGGACAAATGAGGGTTATTTTTGCAGCAGTTAGACATAAGCAAGATTCTGTTTATATCATTATAGACAACCATAGGATTCTGTTTATAATAATATAGCCCCATGCACCATTCAGATAGCAGAAAGAAAACAAAATATGTACAAGAAATCAACCAGTCTGTTATTTGCAAGTTTAAAAAAAAAAACAAGAGGAAATAAATTTTTAAAAAGTTATGTGATGTTCTTGTTTGCATTGTTCTTGTGTCATCTATTTCTGTTTCTTACCCACTTTTATTTTACAGAATGGGACGCTCAAAGTAGTTGACAGAAAGAAGAACATTTTCAAACTGGCACATGTAAGTTGTTGAGTATACATCTTACATCCTTCCCGATAAAAGTCACATAGGGCTCGCATAGTTGTTTGCCAAGTTTTCCTGTTCTTGGCGAGTCTTTCAACTTCATCAAGGGATGTTATGCCCATTAAACTGGCTTTTCTTAACAATGTTCTCTTTAGCGTTTCACGTGGTCGACCTCTTTTTCTTTGGCCTGTTGTGCTCCACTTGATAGCTTGTTTTGGTATTCTCTGATTGTTTCTTCTCATCACATGGCCTACGTATATCCATCTTCTTTTTCTGATACCCATGAGACAGGTTGTTGTTTGCTCATCTGTCTTATCTCTGTGTTGTTCTTAAATTCATTTCACTTTATACCAAGTATTTTCCTTAGGCATTTGTTTTCAAAAGAGTCTAATTTCTTGTCTATTTCTTTAGTTTTCCAGCTTTTGCATGCATAAATGAGGGTGGATATCACATTTGAATTGAATAATATTAACTTGGTTTTTGTGCTTATAACTTTTGAATTCCATATGTTCTCAAGATTTTTGAAGGACAGTGATGATTGAGTATAAATGTTGCTATTTTATTTCTCTTTTCTTTTATGATTTTTTCCTTTCTGAACTTCTTGGATTTCCGGTCTTTGTTGAGACAGCACCACCTTGATGGATTACTGTGAGCTTGCTGAAGACTTGGGACCAGATAGAAGTGGATTCCGTTGTCAGAAGGACCACATCAATACCCAGGATGGACACATCTGCCAGTTACTAAAACCTTGACTTGGTGTGATTCACTGACCAGAACACCTTTACCATCATCATCATCATCATCATCATCATCATCATCACCATCACCACCACCACCATCATCATCATCATCATCATCAGGTACTTTGCTGGCATTTGTTTGTCTGGCATGCTTCTCTCAAGACCTCAGTCCTTGATATTTTCCATCAGCTCAGTTGGTGATTTTTTTACCATGTCATTGCATTTGACTGTCCACAACACTTTTCTCTTGGCCTTGATCTGCCTCTCTTCCCATTTGCCTTTGCTGTTGTTGTGATGTTTTCAAATCCTTCTCATTATATATTCAGTAAAACCTAACTCATATTTGTAACAGTGAAACATTGTATTCAACCGAGAAAACAGGTTACCATTAACTAGAAAAAGAAATTGAGAAACAGGTGTTTCAGATATCGAAGAAATTACTTTTACTGACATCTTTCATACAGAACAAAAGAAATTTGACTTTTTTTATATATTCAAAATCTTGATGTAAGCAAGGAAAGAAATTAAAAGATTAAGTGTAGAAGATAAAGATGGTGATAAATTAGAGCAAACTGTAGAAGATAAAGATGGTGATAAATTAGAGCAAACATCTTCACAGAATGTGAAAAAGAAAGAACAAACTTTATTTTTGAAGGATGAAAAGTAGATCAGACAGGCCAATCTGACCTTCTGCCCTTCATCTTTCATATCTCATTCTAACTCAGTAATTCAACAACCTACTATCAAGCAGCCACAAAGATATGCAAGATAAAAAAGCTAACTAAGAATGCAAACATAGGACTAAAGATCAACGTAGGAAAGACAAAGTTAATGAAGCAAAATGTAAACAACAGAAATGTACTCAGAGTAGATAGCAAGTTAGTGGAGGAGGTCAATGAATGTGTATACCTTGGCAGCAGAGTAGCAGAAAATGGATACAGCACAGAGGACATTAACAGCAGACTTACTAGAGCAAACCAGGCTTTTGCAGTGCTGCAGACTATATGGAAATCTAAAAACTAAGCATAAATATGAAAATCAGGATATTTAAGAATAATGTTCTAAGTGTACTATTCTATGGAAGTGAATACTGGAAAATCACCAAAACCATAGAAAACAAGTTGAATTCTTTCCAGACTAAATGTTTATGAAGAATTAGAAAAATATTTTGGCCAAACACCATAAGAAATAACATCTTGTTGGCAGAAATGCAGATGAAACTGTGACAGCAATTATTGAGGAAAGACGCTGGCGATGGTTGGTACATGTGCTCCGAATGACTGACAACTCACTACTAAAGATAGCACTAAGATGGACACCACAGGGGAACAGAAGTAAGGGTAGACCAAAAGAGACATGGAGAAGAACAACAGAAAGGATGTTGAGCAATAGAGGGCTCACCTGGGCAAGAGCAGAAAAAAAAGGCAAAGAACAGGCATTTGTGGAAAACCCTTGCAGAAGCCCCATGTGGCCTGGGCACTTAAGGTTCAGAGAGAGAGAGAGAATTCAACAACAGTTTAGCACTAGTATAATACACTTATAAAGAACAATAATAAATAAGAAATGACAGTTACTTCAACAATATAATGCATAAATAAAAATATGATACAACTATTTTATGTTTTCTTGTATTAAGTCAAACTGATAAACAGAATGATTCGTGTACTAAAATTATTTCAGCAATTTTGGTTTGTGACAATACGATGATTGCTATGATAGTAATGCTATAAGGACAGCAGACACTTCAGAGGGACATGTAATCAAAAAAGAAACTAAAAAAAGAAGAAATCAATAATCAAGAAAAGAAATTTATAAGAAAACAACCAAGATAAGATAGTGGTACCTTTCATTATATGTTTGTCTGATTATATGTTTGTCTGATTATATGTTTGTCTGATTATATGTTTGTCTGATTATATGTTTGTCTGATTATATGTTTGTCTGATTATAATATCTAAACCCATCTTTAAGTAATATTTAAGGACAACAATTTTCTGTATTTGTTCTCATAATTTTACTCCATATTTACATATATTCTCATAAAAGTAAAAATGTGCTTGCCTTAGAAAAAAGTGTTGCTACCGACAATAAACATTTATTTCTTTCAGGGTGAGTATGTTGCCACAGAAAAGATAGAAAATGTATACCAGAACAGTCCATTTGTTGGCCAGATATTTGTCGATGGTGACAGCCTGCAGGTAAGGTACACATCTTGCCAAGTTTGAATGGCAAGACTTGCAATATTTAAATCAGTTGTTACATGTGCCAGTTTATAAACAAAAGTTTCAACAACAAAAAAAATCCAAGAATTTTACAGATGTAGAAAGACTGGACATTTCTTAATATTTTGTAAGTATAAAGTACCAAATGTTATAATGAGAAAACCAGTATTTTGGAAAGTTCTTCGTGCAGAGTGGAAGACAGGTATCTTTGTACCAGTTTTTAAAAAATGCTAGCACAATCACTGGGCATATGTACATTATTTTTGTGAAATGTTAACCCTTATTAAAAGTTTACTGTTTATTATTTTTTTTCAGAATTGAACTTAGACCTTTTCTAAGTGCCAGTTAGGCAGTGTAATTATTTACCATGACATCTTCCCCAGGCTATCTTAGACAGTGTAATTATTTACCATGACATCTTCCCCAGACTGCCTTAGGCAGTGTAATTATTTACCATGACATATTCCCCAGACTGCCTTAGGCAGTGTAATTATTTACCATGACATCTTCCCCAGACTACCTTAGGCAGTGTAATTATTTACCATGACATCTTCCCCAGACTGCCTTAGGCAGTGTAATTATTTACCATGACATATTCCCCAGACTGCCTTAATGGCTGTTGTTGTACCTGACCCGCTGTACCTGGAGAAATGGGCGAAAAACAATGGCTTTCCTTCCAGTTTAAACGAGTTCTGTCAACATAAGGTCTGAGACATACATGCTGGTTGTGTTGGTTCTATGTCTAGCTTTGCTTCTAACATGTTGGTTTTATGTCTAATTTTGTTTCTAACATGTTGGTTCTATGTCTAGCTTTGTTTCTAACATGTTGGTTTTATGTCTAGTTTTGTTACTAACATGTTGGTTGTGTTGGTTTTATGTCTAGTTTTGTTTCTAACATGTTGGTTGTGTTGGTTTTATGTCTAGTTTTGTTTCTAACATGTTGGTTCTTTGTCTAGCTTTGTTTCTAACATGTTGGTTCTATGTCTAGCTTTGTTTCTAACATGTTGGTTGTGTTGGTTTTATGTCTAGTTTTGTTTCTATCATGTTGGTTGTGTTGGTTTTGTGTCTAAATTTGTTTCTAACATGTTGGTTTTATGTCTAGTTTCATTTCTAACATGTTGGTTCTATGTCTAGCTTTGCTTTTAACATGTTGGTTTTATGTTTAGCTTTGCTTCTAACATTTTGGTTATATGTCTAGTTTTGTTTCTAACATGTTAGTTCTATGTCTAGCTTTGTTTCTAACATGTTGGTTTTATGTCTAGTTTTGTTTCTAACATGTTGGTTTTATGTCTAGCTTTGCTTCTAACATGTTGGTTTTATGTCTAGCTTTGCTTCTAACATGTTGGTTTTATGTCTGGCTTTGCTTCTAACATGTTGGTTTTATGTCTAGCTTTGCTTCTAACATGTTGGTTTTATGTCTAGTTTTGTTTCTAACATGTTGGTTCTATGTCTAGCTTTGCTTTTAACATGTTGGTTTTATGTCTAGCTTTGTTTCTAACATGTTGGTTCTATGTCTAGCTTTGCTTCTAACATGTTGGTTTTATGTCTAGCTTTGCTTCTAACATGTTGGTTCTATGTCTAGTTTTGCTTCTAACATGTTGGTTCTATGTCTAGCTTTGCTTCTAACATGTTGGTTTTATGTCTAGCTTTGTTTCTAACATGTTGGTTTTATGTCTAGCCTTGCTTCTAACATGTTGGTTGTGTTGATTTTGTGTCTAGTTTTGTTACTAACATGTTGGTTGCATTGGTTTATGTCTAGTTTTGTTTCTAACATGTTGGTGTTATGTCTAGTTTTGTTTCTGACATGTTGGTTGTGTTGGTTTTATGTCTAGTTTTGTTTCTAACATGTTGGTTTTATGTCTAGTTTTGTTTCTAACATGTTGGTTGTGTTTGTTTATGTCTAGTTTTGTTTCTAACATGTTGGTTCTATGTCTAGTTTTGTTTCTAACTTGTTGAATTAATTTATCTCTCACAGCAAGGGATTTAAATATTTGCGACATAAGAACAGGAATTCTTCATCTTTTGTGTGTGTGTGTGTGTGTGTGTGTGTGTGTGTGTGTGTGTGTGTGTTTGTTTGTGTGTGCGTGCGTGCGTGCGTGCGTGCGTGCGTGCGTGCGTGCCTGGTAACAGGTTTGTTCATTGTTTGGAATATGTCTTCATTGAAGTCAGGACATTTCCCTTTTTGTTCAGCCCTAATTTCCATTCATTAGAACTGGAGTTTCAGCCAGCACAGACACTCCGAGTGCCTGTGTTAGTTTCCTTAGTAGATTCCCAGAATTTTATTCATTCAGCAGTAATCTGGCCTACTTTTTTTTTTATTTCC
Source organism: Achatina immaculata (assembly GCA_009760885.1). Taxonomy (NCBI): domain Eukaryota; kingdom Metazoa; phylum Mollusca; class Gastropoda; order Stylommatophora; family Achatinidae; genus Lissachatina; species Lissachatina immaculata. Next base: position 40,301,354 of record CM019697.1, on the reverse strand, counting down.
AACTGCCAATAAACTTTTAATATGTACAGCAATGTACACTGACATTCGGTCTCACTAACTAGAGACCAGGGGAGTTTAGTGCTAATCATCTGTTGTTACTTCCATCATCAGTGGCAAGAACAAGATAATCTTGGAGAATCCACAGTTCCATATAATAATCCTTTGTATTAGACAATCTTTTACTCTCCTGAGAAATCCTAAGTGAGTCTGTTGTTTGAATCAGTCAAGAGTGCCAAAATTCGGTGGCAGGATAAGAAGAATCAGAAATAAAAGAGCGAACTATTAATCACTTCAACCAAGATAACCGTATAATATTACTAGACGGATTGGTCAAGAACAGACAAATAAGCAGATGGACGCCCCATTGTCAGAGCATCCGGAGCATTCGCCACAACTACATCCAGCATGAGGATAGAGACTGAAACAACCACTCGAGCCATAAACTGGCTAGCAAACCAGCAAGCATCACAAGCCATAATATCAGACTCACAATGCGTGCTTAAAAAAAATAGAAAATCTCCTCCCTAATTGGATAGATGCTGTTATCAAGGGCAATGAAACGGCAGATCAACCACCAAACAAAGCAACAACCCTGGGCAACCTACACATGGACAAGGCAGACATTTTAACAGCCACTCTATCAAAATTACAGGGAGATGAAAAAAAAAAAATTTTGAATGCAGCTTCTACCACCAAGGACTATGCGAAAGGGGAATAACTCACGGCAGTGGTAGACGTTCAAAACTATGTAAAAAAGATGGAGCTGTGTTCAGTCAATGTGCCAGTGTCACTGTCACCCAGTGCACACTACAAACAACACTGAGGTTTAAAGGCTGAGCACACATGAGAGTGTCCCGAGTGTAAGGAGACCATCTCTAGCCAAGTTGCAGCGCATGGCTGTTCTTGAAGTTCAAGAATTTATTTCTGTAGGATTCATGAGAAGAAAGTCCCTGCTACTTCTGGAGAGATTCAAACAACAGATTTACTCAGGATCTCTCAGGAGGGCAAAAGATTGTCTAACATACGGGAACTGAGTATGGAACTGTGGATACTCTGAGGTCATCTTGTTCTTGCTACTGCTGAGGGTGGTAACAACAGATGTTTAGCAAATACAGCTATCCAGATTATCCTCATATCATGGTAAGCCCTGAAGAAGATGAGACAACACCTTCCATCTCAGTGGACTACAATGAACAGCTTCTCAGTGAGGTCCACCGCAGCATAAGCACATTCTTTCATAGTACACCAGATCATACAGCAGCTTTCTCTCCTGTTGTTGGAAATCTAATAATTTTTGTTAATCTTTGAGAGAGACAAGAGGAAAGCGTACAGTATTAAGATAAGAACCATCATCATAAGCACACTCCAGACAGCTCCATGGGCACATTAATCTCCTCTTTGTAAGGAGGATCTCTGAAGAGACTCGTATTCTCCATAGCACTGGTTGGAACCATTATCAACTGGAGTGCAATGGAAATATATAACTTGCTAACTTCAGTAAAAAAAAAAGCTTCATTTATACATTTGCCACCATTTCTCTCCATTTGGTATGTGTATAGATAATAATAGTTTCGTGGTGCATGTATTACATTTCTTTTCTTCAGCTGATCTGTCATAACATTATCCCCATTACACTTCTCTGTATGTGCGTGCGTGCGTGCGTGCGTGCGTGCGTGCCTGGTAACAGGTTTGTTCATTGTTTGGAATATGTCTTCATTGAAGTCAGGACATTTCCCTTTTTGTTCAGCCCTAATTTCCATTCATTAGAACTGGAGTTTCAGCCAGCACAGACACTCCGAGTGCCTGTGTTAGTTTCCTTAGTAGATTCCCAGAATTTTATTCATTCAGCAGTAATCTGGCCTACTTTTTTTTTTATTTCCAACTGCCAATAAACTTTTAATATGTACAGCAATGTACACTGACATTCGGTCTCACTAACTAGAGACCAGGGGAGTTTAGTGCTAATCATCTGTTGTTACTTCCATCATCAGTGGCAAGAACAAGATAATCTTGGAGAATCCACAGTTCCATATAATAATCCTTTGTATTAGACAATCTTTTACTCTCCTGAGAAATCCTAAGTGAGTCTGTTGTTTGAATCAGTCAAGAGTGCCAAAATTCGGTGGCAGGATAAGAAGAATCAGAAATAAAAGAGCGAACTATTAATCACTTCAACCAAGATAACCGTATAATATTTACTAGACGGATTGGTCAAGAACAGACAAATAAGCAGATGGACGCCCCATTGTCAGAGCATCCGGAGCATTCGCCACAACTACATCCAGCATGAGGATAGAGACTGAAACAACCACTCGAGCCATAAACTGGCTAGCAAACCAGCAAGCATCACAAGCCATAATATCAGACTCACAATGCGTGCTTAAAAAAAATAGAAAATCTCCTCCCTAATTGGATAGATGCTGTTATCAAGGGCAATGAAACGGCAGATCAACCACCAAACAAAGCAACAACCCTAGGCAACCTACACATGGACAAGGCAGACATTTTAACAGCCACTCTATCAAAATTACAGGGAGATGAAAAAAAAAAAAATTTTGAATGCAGCTTCTACCACCAAGGACTATGCGAAAGGGGAATAACTCACGGCAGTGGTAGACGTTCAAAACTATGTAAAAAAGATGGAGCTGTGTTCAGTCAATGTGCCAGTGTCACTGTCACCCAGTGCACACTACAAACAACACTGAGGTTTAAAGGCTGAGCACACATGAGAGTGTCCCGAGTGTAAGGAGACCATCTCTAGCCAAGTTGCAGCGCATGGCTGTTCTTGAAGTTCAAGAATTTATTTCTGTAGGATTCATGAGAAGAAAGTCCCTGCTACTTCTGGAGAGATTCAAACAACAGATTTACTCAGGATCTCTCAGGAGGGCAAAAGATTGTCTAACATACGGGAACTGAGTATGGAACTGTGGATACTCTGAGGTCATCTTGTTCTTGCTACTGCTGAGGGTGGTAACAACAGATGTTTAGCAAATACAGCTATCCAGATTATCCTCATATCATGGTAAGCCCTGAAGAAGATGAGACAACACCTTCCATCTCAGTGGACTACAATGAACAGCTTCTCAGTGAGGTCCACCGCAGCATAAGCACATTCTTTCATAGTACACCAGATCATGCAGCAGCTTTCTCTCCTGTTGTTGGAAATCTAATAATTTTTGTTAATCTTTGAGAGAGACAAGAGGAAAGCGTACAGTATTAAGATAAGAACCATCATCATAAGCACACTCCAGACAGCTCCATGGGCACATTAATCTCCTCTTTGTAAGGAGGATCTCTGAAGAGACTCGTATTCTCCATAGCACTGGTTGGAACCATTATCAACTGGAGTGCAATGGAAATATATAACTTGCTAACTTCATTTAAAAAAAAGCTACATTTATACATTTGCCACCATTTCTCTCCATTTGGTATGTGTATAGATAATAATAGTTTCTTGGTGCATATATTACGTTTCTTTTCTTCAGCTGATCTGTCATAACATTATCCCCATTACACTTCTTTGTATGCAGGATGCCAAAAGCCTTATTCTGAAAGACATGCTTGTCCAGGCCAAGAAAGCAAAACTTCTGGGCTTTGAGCAGGTAATTACCAGTTTGTTCCTAACTCTTCCCGTGCACAGGAAAAAACACGGACGTGTAGTTGGGTGCCAGAATAAAAGCGCGGGTCTTGATCTATACAGGGGGTTTAGTTGTAAAATGGAATGGAAAAGAGTATTTCCATGTACTTCGTGTACTTATTATGTTTCAAAGTATAACTAAATGTATGAAAATTTCATAAATGCAGAGTTTTTTTAGGAAAAAAGAAGTAATGTGATGTTTTTAGACAATGATTGTGCCCAGCTCACCATCGGCTAGGTCTAGATCTACACTACTTACCATCTGAGATGTCTAGATCTACTTGTCGATCTCGTATTGTGATTCTATGTTGCATTCTCGCTAAATTAATGTCTGAAATAACCTCCTAACTACTTCTCCAGTCGTCTAAATATGTTTAGATCTACTTGGGGATACATTCAAGAGCAGTGGGGTGGTCACAGGCAATGTCCATACCCCTATCTACATCAAAGATTGAAAATTTCCGATGTTTCTCTTCCTTTTTCTCGCTCGGCATCGCTCGTATCTAAAGACTCTTTCACCATTTTGAAAAGTATCACCGGAAACGTGGGCGAAATATGTACAATCTAAATGTTACGCCAGTTGTTTTATTGAAACAAACCAAGAGTCGCTATACCGACCATTGGCACAAATCTGAAAACCGGAAGGGTCGCTACAGTGACCAATGCCAAGGGTGGCCTTCCCAATCTGTTTTCTAGTATTGTCTTCCAAGCTTACACTGCACAGATACCAACTAGTTATTGCTCCCTGTTGTTGAATCACTTGTGTTTGTTCACGCTGGAGTTGTTGCCAAGTTTTTCTGACAAGTTTTGGATATCTGTATATATACTGTAATGAATGCTACATGCAGGAGAAGTTAAAAAAAAATCTATATGGAACAAAATGAGAGACAGGAACTAACTGAAAGAGTCATCAGTTCTGATGAATTGTATTAATAGTTCACAATTATATGTTGTTAGTTACAGAAGGAAATACCTCCATAACTGACAGATTTTTACTAAATGTTGTTGTAAACTACAATTGGTTAGAAGTGCACAGAGTTCGGCAATAAGAAAGATTATTAAGATCTAACCCATGTTATTTCGGCATTAAACCAGGTACAAGACATCTACCTTGAGGCAGAGATGTTCACGGTTGAGAATGACCTACTTACACCCACCTTCAAGAATAAAAGGCCAACACTCCGGAACAAGTATAAAGATATCATTGCAGAACTTTATCTTAAAAATGTTCCAGGAGTGAAGGGCTGATTCCAGACTTTTTGTTAAAATGTTCTGGGAGTTAATAGCTGATTCCGACGTTTCTGTTAAAATGTTCAGGGAGTTAACGCCTGATTCCAGAGTTTTTGTTAAAATGTTCAGGGAATTAACGGCCGATTCCAGATTTTTTAAAAAAATTTTCAGGGAGTTCTGGGCCAATTCCAGATTTTTTGTTAAAAACAGGCTGTGACACACTTCCAAAATTCTGTATTAAATTTGACCATGGATGTCAACATTCAAAACTTTGACACTAAATCTGGCAGTGGCAGACTTCCAGAACCTTGCAAAGAGCATGACTTTGAAAAGCTGGCAACAAAAACGGACTAGCACACTTTCAGAACTTCCCATTTAAAATGGACTGTAAAAGCTGTCAGAACTGCAGAATAAAAACTGACAGCAAGACTTCCTTGGTAAAGTTTCAGAACTTGCACATTAATGAAAATGAATATGCAAAATGTCATTTCCGCAGAAAATGTTTTTTACAATATTCCATTGGCCCCATTTATGTAAGTGTGAAATATACTGGTACATTTTTTTCAGTTTTCATATCATTCTTGTGATTGTTCTTACAAGAGAAATGTAGCTTTTATATCATTCTTGTGATTGTTCTTACAAGAGAAATGTAGCTTTTATATCATTCTTGTGATTGTTCTTACAAGAGAAATGTAGCTTTTATATCATTCTTGTGATTGTTCTTACAAGAGTTATGTAGCTATTATATCATTCTTGTGATTGTTCTTACACGAGAAATGTAGCTTTTATATCATTCTTGTGATTGTTCTTACACGAGAAATGTAGCTTTTATATCATTCTTGTGATTGTTCTTACAAGAGAAATATAGCTATTATATCATTCTTGTGATTGTTCTTACAAGAGTTATGTAGCTATTATATCATTATTGTGATTATCCTTACAAGAGAAATGTAGCTTTAATATCATTCTTTTGTTCTTACAAAAGAAATGTAGCTATTATATCATTCTTGTGATTGTTCTTACAAGAGAAATGTAGCTATTATATCATTCTTGCAATCTTTCTTACAAGAGATATGTAGCTTCTACATCATTCATGTGACTGTTCTTACTATACTTGAGATATGTACCTTTTATATCATTCGTGCTTGAGATATGTAGCTTTTATATCATTCTTGTGACTGTTTTTACTATATTTGAGATATGTAGCTTTTATATCATTCTTGTGACTGTTCTTACTATACTTGAGATATGTAGCTTATAAAAGCACGGTTTAGAACGGTCTGAACTATCCCCCCATCTCAGAAATTCGTATTGTTACTTACAGAGACTACCTGTTTGTCTTTCATTTAATACTTTACCTCATATTCAAGTCATTATGATCATGCAGTAATCAAAATTTGTTTTAAAAGAATGTTGAAGACTGATAATAATTACTGGCAGTTCTTGTGCTCCATGACATCTGTTGAAGATCTAAATTGATATGGCTGTAGTTTAATTTGCACAATGGCCAGTGTTGTTTTCTTGCTTGCAGAGATTGTAGTATATCATTACAAACCTTAAAACTATTTGTCAGGCTGCTGTAGACACAAAATGACAATGTTAATTGTATGCAAATATTTGTTATATAAAAATAGTATAGAATCCAAATACTAAAACATCAGGCATTATAATCATCTGGTTCTCAGATGTACATGGTAACAACAAAGGTAAACAACACAGGAAAGGATCAAACGTGAAATGAAGTAATCCAGCGGATGGTCAGAACACCTGTCAAGGACTACATCAAAAATCAGTTCGACACCCATGAATCCAGAACAACCAAAGGCACACAACTTGAGAACACCTGGAAATGTGACAGCAAACCAGGCCTCTTACCTTTCTCTGGACTGATGTCCGAAACTCCCTGCAACACTAGTGCCATAAGCAGACAGATAAGAATTACATGATAACACTGTCCGTGTCAATTTATGAAAGTAGATGGAGGTGTCTTGGCCAGTTTTGCAAAAAAAAGATAAAAGTGGAAAAGGTGGTCAGAATGTAAGATTGCAAAAATATTCTTCAAAAGCATAAAATGGGGAAAGATCCAGAAATCTTTGTAAACAGTCATCTTTATTGGCCTACTACCTTTGTTTCAAAGCTGTGCAGATAAAAATGAGCCAAGTTCTTCACAGTGATATCAGTTGCCAACAGCTTTTAGCTCACATAAAGAGGGAGATCTATCATCATCAGCTGAAAAACGGTTCCAAAATCACTTTCTAAAATAAAAAGGTAGAAGAACCATTCTGTACTCGGTTAACTGAGCTGCATTATTCCCAGTACTTCTTTCCAAGTGCACCGGTAAACATTCCCTAGTGAGTGCGTTGTCACACAATCATTTTTCCCTTATCTATTTTTATATCTATAATTATCTGAGGCATATATTTTTCACCCATAAATCATAACTTTGAAATGGTAATTTTGCCATTATTATATTTAGATTTGACAAAATGTCAGCTGAGACAGCTATCCATGATTTTATATATCTGGATTTTACAAAATATATTTCTGCTAGTATGTGCCAGTCCTTGATCATTCATGAATGTTGAGTTTGCATTTCAAGCCATGTGTTACTTTTTTACATTCACACACACAGAATTTGGAGTTAGACAAAATGTTGCCCTCAAACTTTAGAAAGACAACCAGACGCAAGAAGTGCTGCCTTCACTAACAAAATGTAGACACTAGTAACACATGCCTATATTTTATTACTTCAGTTATAATCAAGCTTCACACTAGTGACACACACATCTTTTTCTCTGTGCTACAGAGATCCTGAGTTATTAATGCAAGATACCATAATAAGACATGAAAACACAGTAACAAAACAAAGAGAAGATCAAGGTTTTGAAAATGAACTTTATTCAGGTACACAGAATTGCAAACATAACTTTTTCTTTCTTTTTAATAACAACCAAATTCAGTAGTTACATCAAGCCCCATCAACCAACAGGAAACAGTCAATGCCTCAGGGCAACAGTCAGGCAGGTCCCCCAGCAAAGGAATGCCTTGATCTTTCAGGTCTAGAAAAGTTTAGTTCCAGCTCTCATCAGGGGTGGACCAGTTAGCCCCACCTTCAGCAGGAACTTCAGTAGCTGGTGGGTCAACTGACCAGTCTTCCATCTTGGGAATGGCCCACTCCTCACTGGTTGGGAAGGCAGGTTGCGACGGAAGACCAACAGCTGGAACAGGGACTTCGGCTGCCCAGTCCCCAACATCTGGGGCACCGACAATGCCTGGTGCACACAACAGAAACTTAATTACAAACTTTCTAACATACTGTGACAGCAAAAAATGATGAGAAAAATGAGTTCCTTTCACCAAATTAAAAGTTACAATGCCTCCAAGCACGATCTTCTACATGACCTAACAAACAGCTGTGGAAAAATCCGATGACATGTCTTGACCTCTGTTCATTATGTGAACCCCTTCACAATAAAAACAAAAAAGTAAAAATCCAAGCATGTTTTTAAACATTCACGCTAAACACAACTGTCACATTATTACTGAGAGAATCGGTGTTCTATATTCAGCTAACAGACAATTACCAGTAAAGTACCAATTAAAATAACAAATACCAGAACTTTTAGGTTGCCGGTTTCTGTAACTGGTTTATATTATAAAAACAAAAAGAGTAAAAAAAAGCAACTAGTGAGAAGAGATCAGGCTATGAGGATGATGAAGTTCAATTTGCACTGAGGAGAATCAGCCACTCTTTGATTTAAGCATTTTGTGAAGTATAAATCTTGTCACAAATAAGAAAACAAAATAATTTAGTTTATGGTGATGTCTATAAAGTTTACATTTAAAAGAAAAGCATAAAGTACTGAATGTTGTATGGAGAAAACTGTCATGGCATGACCACTTAATCAGCTTTCACAGCAGCTTAAAAATGTTGAACTCCAAAGAAATGAACAAAACTAGACACATGATGATGTTTACATTGTCTGAAGTTAAAAGATACATGGAAACTGGCTTGCCAGGTTGTCTCCAGCAGCCCCACAGTTCCTGCCTCAGGTCTGGCTTTGTAGCTCAGGGAACACTGGCCACTCTTGGAATAAGCAACATCTTTTACCTCAGAAATAGTTGCAGTGTCATGTTTTTCTAGTTGCATATAGCTAAAAAACTTTCGAAACAGGCTCTGGTTTAGACACATATCTCACAAGAACTCAATCGAGGGGGGGAAGAGAAGAACTTTTTAAAAAAGCAGAGAGCAGTTGGATACTCACTATCAGCTGGCCACTCTTGCTGGGTGGGTGGGGCCTCCTCCTTGGCTCTCTCCAGAGCTTCCTTTTCTTCCTTCTCAACTTCCTCTGGGTCTCTGTAGAAGAAGAGATCAGGCATGATCTCCCAGGGGTGGTCGCGGGAGATGGTGCCACGCAGACGCAGAACCTCACGAGCTAGCAGCCACCACATCAGACCAATGGATTGTGCGCTCTGTCAGTTTGTGGCGCGGACAAAAGAAAATGGAAGATACAAACACTCGACAGGTTATTACGTAAACAAGCTACTTTTGACTTGCCAAGTAACAAAAAACATAAAAAGTCAGTTTTCCCAGAGAAGCACACAAACCCAGACAGTACAACTTCTACAAAAGCTTCTCCCTTCATCTATTAACAAATGCCAACTGTTCTTACAACCACAATAAATTCAAAAGGAATGCCTATAATGTTCTTAAGTTCAGAAACCATATAAAAAAAAAAACAAACACATTTTCAATAAACACATAAAAGTACCTTGTTATTGCATGGGATGGCAATGTCCACATGAAGCAGGGAGAGTCAGTGTTGCAGAAAGCAACAACTGGGATGTTGACATAGGATGCCTCGGTCACTGGCTGGTGGTCAATACGGGGGTCAGTCACCACCAGAAGGCGAGGCTCACGGAAAGCAGCCTATATGGTAACAGAAAACTCAGTCATGATCGCATACAAATACAGACATGGAACACAATACAGCAAGATAAATACAACGAGAATCTTGAATTAGCATCACTGCATTCTGAGCATACATATATGTGCTCTTCTGTTTTTATAACCATAGAGAGTATGAGACACTAATGGTGACAGATCTTAAAGAAATTTATGATGAAGATACAATGACAACAGAATCCTGATATTTCACACTACTACACACACTCATCACACACAAACATCTTTTGCTGCTATACATCATGGGTCCAATTTTATCTGTCAGGAAATGATGGAATGCATATTATATATAATCATACAAGCTTAAAATCACAAACTCCCAACTATAAAACAACACATGATGGAAATATTTCTGTTTTCAAAGAGTTAACACTGTGTGGACCACAGTTATTTACCCTGAAAGGTTCCCAGTTCCCAGCCATTTTTCTGAAAAATGAATTGACTTAGAAAAACATGCATAACACTACTCAACATTGAGATAAATTAATCCAGGTTGGTAGACAGACTCCCAAGACCCCATAGTACTTCTCGAGTGTGTGATATCTTGTGAAACAATTATCTGGAGGCAATGGGACTTGACAACTTTTACAAATCTTGTTTCACTCCTTTTCCCATTGACCAAGTACACTCTGCACTTCCTAGATGGTGCTTTTTTAGTGCCTTGACCCTCCAGCTTCACCAGGACATGATCCTTTACTATTCCAGATAATCTTCCTGGAGGATCCTTGCTTGGGGGCCTTTTGAGCTGTTTGGTACGGGGTTCATTCTCATCACCTGCTTCCAAGTTTTCTTGAACAGTAGAATGGTTTCAGAGTCTTGTCACTTCAACCAAATAATACTGCAGGTCTTCTTGTTCTTATTTAAGGCTCTGTAGATTATGTGTTTGTTTTAAATAATGTACAAATAATAAGATAGAAACCTACTTTTTTTGTTCCATTTCGCTGTCTTCCTCAAAGTGTTGTATGAAAGCCTTGTCTACTCCCTTCATGTGCTTGTTGTAATCAACACTGCAAATTGGTTTTATTAGTGGCTGTCCAGTTTTTATATCAGTCTTCCCAGTAGCAACTATTTTTGAGTTGTGCATTGTTGATATTATGCAGACAAATTTTTTGCCTTTCCTTCATCAAGTGACAGCTGTTGTTTTGGTTTATACAACTCCTGAAACTTAGGCAAAAAATAATCCACCAGAGGTTTTATTTTGCTAAATCTGTCTGTTTCTGGAAGTGTCAGAAGATGCTCAAATTTAGCTCTGCTCATTGTTTTTAAAAGTATTGGTGTTTCCAGAAGAGGGTCTGTTGTCCAGTACTCTTTCCAATGTGGCTTCTTAGTCTGGCCCATCAAAATGATCAATCCAGAGAATTTTTTCACGTCTGCAGGTGTTATATTTTCAGACAAAAATGCAGTAGCTTTATGCATATGTTGGGTCTGAGATTTTTCTGTCTTTGGCCCAGGAAGTGTTAAGAAAATGTGAAGCAGAAAGAATGCAAGACATTGAATACCCATATTTACATATGATAGAAGGAACAAAAGCATGGCGCAGATGGGCACACAATCCTAAGGTCTGACCTGGATCTGGTTAGTGAATGTTCCCGGAGTGAAGCGGCCAGCAATGGGAGTCGCTCCTGTAGATGAGGCAAACTTCAACACTGCCCTCTGTCCGTAGGGCCGAGCGGAGATGGCACACACGTCGGCTGGATTCTCGATGGCTGCAATGGCTCTGGCAGCTAGAAGAAGCTTCTCCCATGTTTTCTTCAAATTTATGATGAAGATACCTACAAGCAATCAGGGCCAACAAATAGTAACAAAACTGTAATCACTGTCACAATGTAACTTAACATTCTCTTCAACATTAAAACCTCATAAACAGTGTTTGACAAGGTCTATAAATGCTAAAATTAATCATGAAAGAAGCAGTTCAGCACAACCAGGTTCAACATACCCTACATCTACCACTTTCAAATTTGTTTTCAAACACAAAAACAGATATTACTGTAATGCTAATGCCCCCTCAGTTGATGGCAGCCGCTCCACACACTAACCCTAAACTAAGGTATAACATCAGGGGAAATAAATCTAACACCCTCTGACTGGGCAATATAACACCCTTGAAGATGCTAAGTCACCACGGTAACTAACAATCTCAAGCTTTCTGACAAAGGCTCATCTTGTACGCATCAGAAAAGCTCAAGAAGGGACAACATAAACCACCAAGCAGAGAAACCGCAGACAGCAGATGTCTACTTACCATCAGTTTTACGCTTGTAGACGTACTGCTGCATCTGGTGGTCCACATTTGTCGAGCCAAGGTGAACGCTTGCGGCAAGAAACTTCAACATGTCCTCCTCCTTCACTGCAAGAACTTCAAGTCCTCCAGACATCTTGAGTGTTTATCTTTGTGTAACGGGAAAAACCTGGCCACATAAAACTACATCCTGCATTATACTGCTCACTATTTACATGAACCTGCACACTGATCCAAAGATGTGCAAAAATTTAGAGGCAGCAACTGTGCTTTACATTTTAAAAGTTCCAAATCTAATCTAATTTGGTAATATTTCACTTTTTTGACATGCAGAGAGCACTAAACAGACAAGACAAATGAGTGTGTAATGTTTCTTGAACATTTCAACCAATCTATAAACCCTTTAGTTTTATAATCTGCTAATATCAAACTAAGAAAATGAGCATTATTTTAAGACTGAATAAACATCAAGTGTGATGTCGGCTACTCTGACAAGATTTTCACTGCTAGTACCAGCATGTGATGGACATCTTAAGAAAAAAATATGCCAAGAAAAAAACTGGTGAAAAGCATGAAAGTCTGCGACAGACAGCACAGCATACAAGATGGCTGAGGCACTACACAGGCTGGCAGAACAGAAAGTCAGACACGGGGTATACAGGTCAGTGACTGGTCCAGAGATTTTTATACACTCAAGCTTACTCAATCATTTACATAAAATGAAATTTAATGACCATTTCTTAACGACTCTAACACAATAGTGTATAGGCAAACCACATAGTTTTAACTTTACACAATCATACTCATTCTCACTTGCTGCACAGTTTAGTACCCTCACATATCATCACACTGACACTCCAGTCATCCCTGTTCTTTGTTTAACTCCCTGCTCTTTCTATGTGCATCCCTTGTCTCTTAACATTTTCTACACTCAACCATGCACTATTTTGCACCTTTCAGCACGAACCTGTTATAACCCTGGTAACGGATACATATTGTTTATGTTCCTGAATCCACACAAGCGATTTTTTGTGCCTTTACAAGGACTGAGATAAATTTTCATTCAGTTACATTTTTCATTAATTTTTTTTTCACTTTTTTTTATTGTTTACATAAGTTTGATGTGAATCTATACTTTGCCTCTTCTCTGATTCTTTGTTCTGTTTGTTTTTGTGTGACGAAGGCTCGCGCCCAAACGTCACAAGTGTGTTATCGTTAAATAATAAAGCTGTTCCTACTTTTTTTCCTAGTACATTTCTTAATGGTTCTGTGCTGCTATAAATAAGGACTCAAATTACAAATGCTGCTCTATGTACTTCAGTTATTTTCATTTCAACTAGATTTTTAAAAACTGATTTTACTCCAATTTCAACCCTTGCTTTAGTGCGGGTATGTCGCGTCTCTGATATGCCATGTGCACCAGCTATCGATAACTGGTAATCAGGACCACTTCGAACAACTTTAATATTTCTTTTCCTCAATATAGCATACTGTAAATGGTAAAGTGGCGCCATATTGATGAATTATGTTCAGAAATGAATATTTACTAGCAAGGGGGTACCATAAATTTAAAGCAAAGTCAGGAAAATCTAAAATTTACCGCCCCGAATACTTACACGTGCGAAGCCACGAAGAGGCAGAAGCGGAAAAGGAAGTGCAATATTTGTCCTGCGCAGAAAAAGAGGAATGTGCTATATGTAATTTGGATTGGAAATGTTAACGTTTTTTCCTTTCATATAGTAGTCGAATTCGGAGCTCGTAATTCAGAGTGAAGGGAAGAAGAAAATATTTCACAAAATATTGTAGAATCAAGTAAAATAATACAGAAAAAAGGAAAATTCTTTAAAAGGAACAAGATAATAAAGGCGGTCAATGTTAAAGAATAAAAGTAATAACTAACAAATAAACACAAAAGTGAAAAAGGGCAGATTCTGAAGTATATCTGGCAGTTTTATTTCTAGCCTGTTAACAGACAGAGAAAATTGAAACTAAATCAGTTAGAAAATTTGCTAATCTCTTTTTTAAACTGCCGACTTAAACAGCTGAAAGAGTAAAGATAAAACTAACCTGCTTTCTCTTGAAAAATTGCTTAAATTAAGATGTACTTTACGTGTCAATAACTAAACATTTGCACATAAAGGATTTCCTCTGCAGTTCAAAACATATTTTTTGTCAAAATCAGAAACTAAACAGTGATGTCTAATGTGGAATGAAAAGATTAGAAGAAATCATGAAAAATTGTATGACAGAATGAAAAATGTACCTGTCTAATCCTACACAACTGTGTTCTCTTACATTACTAGAAAAGTTCTATCTTCTATTAGCACAATAAAAAATAGCACCGATAGGGTAAAAGAAAACAAAACCAAACAAATAAACAAACAGACAAAAACAGATGAAGGTAATTGTTCGCAAAACATGGGAAGATAATTATTCTTTGAAACACTCACGAAAGAGTGGTAACTGGAACACCAGAGAAAATGACGTACGAAAACAAAAAGGATGAGTTTGAGGAAAAAATTTTCTCTGTGGAAAATAAAAGAAAAAGATTAGTGGGTCTTGTGTTAGTATTAAGTCAGCTAGCACACGCCTGGGGTGGAGACCTTAGGGTGCATGGACCTCGAAGGGGGTAAACATCAGTAGGGCGCAGTTTTGACATTTGAGAGACACACAGAGACTAACCTATGGCTCATTATAACCCGATACGGGGACAGAAGAGCGTGGGCCATGTAACTTGGAGGCATCATTAGCTCTCCCAACAATTTCAGTAAATATTAAGGAGTGCTTCCAAGGCCATGTCGATAAATGATAATAAGAACTTTGTTTGGGGGGGGGGGGGGGCGCACACGAAAATGGGTAACAGTTGATAGATAATTTCATTCTCGAGCGGCATTGACGGTTGCGTTAGCCACAGTAACGGGGACCTGGCACTCCAGAGCTGGGGAAATACTAGTTTGCAGAAGAAGCAGAAGAAAGTAAAATCCATGCCTGCAGACCAGAGCGTGGCAGGCGGAACAGTGTAAACAAGTGGATGTCAAAAATTAAGAATCAGACTAAAAAAAAAATTTTCTACGAACTTGGAACTAGGCCAGAAATCTCAGCAAATAAATAAATAGATTAAAAGATTCAGAGATGAGCAACACAGAAGTGTGTGAGAGAACCAGCCCTAGTTTCCTCACGGCGTATTTCTTACTTGGCAGATTGTTTTCTTAATTGGCAGATTGTTTTCTTAATTGACAGATTGTTTTCTTAATTGGCAGATTGTTTTTTAATTGGCTGATTGTTCTCTTACTTGGCAGATTGTTTTCTTAATTGGTAGATTGGTTTCTTACTTTGGCAGATTGTTTTCTTAATTGACAGATTGTTTTCTTAATTAACAGATTGTTTTCTTAATTGACAGATTGATTTCTTACTTGGCAGATTGTTTTCTTACTTGGCAGATTGTTTTCTTAATTGGTAGATTGGTTTCTTACTTGACAGATTTGACAGATTGATTTCGTACTTGGCAGATTGTTTTCTTACTTGGCAGATTGTTTTCTTAATTGACAGATTGGTTTCTTAATTGACAGATTGTTTTCTTACTTGGCAGATTGTTTTCTTAATTGACAGATTGGTTTCTTAATTGACAGATTGTTTTCTTAATTGGCAGATGGTTTTTTAATTGGCAGATTGTTCTCTTACTTGGCAGATTGTTTTTTAATTGGTAGATTGGTTTCTTACTTGGCAGATTGTTTTCTTAATTGGCAGATTGTATTGCTAATGTTTGAATAGAGCAGTTTTGGAAATGGCATGTTTTCATTGTTTCCTCAGAGCACAGGTGTAGTCTTGTAGTAGGACTGCGCTTACAGTCCCAAGTTTTGCAGTCAGTCATATCTTTACTTAGTGTTAAGAACTAACAGAGTTTTTGCGTAGAGGTTGTCATGTCAGTTGGTATTAGTTGTGGTAGTAGTTAGATAGTCTCTGAGGTTTTTTTTTTTTTTCTTGGCAGTTCTATCGCTCGGGGTTCAAGGGATTTTCTACACCAGTGAAAAAGGAGCTGAGATGTAAAGCAGAAGGAAGATTATGTAATTCTCGTTTCAATCTCGTTTTGTAGATATAGTGTAAATTGTCGTTTGTCATTTTTTTTAGACAAGATGTAGCACGTAACTTGCTAGTTTATGTCCTCCTAGGCCATATTAGACAGACAGCCATGATGTTACCCAGTTTGTCGGTTTAATGGTGGTCACTATGCTAGTGGTCAGTTTTTTCCATTTATAAAAATTTAAGTGATGTGTTGTGAATTTCAATTGTGCTGATATTTTCCCCTAAATCTGTAAATATGGGCGCTTAGATATTTATTGCTCTGATCATTATATGTTTTAGGCTTTCTTTCCCCGTATGGCAAACAAGTTCTTGTCGGGGAGTTGAGTAGTTTCCTGTAATTGTCAACTCTGCCACGAGGCGGTATTTTTTTTCCATGTTCATAAAATCATCTCTCATTTTGCCTTTAATAAACTTTTTTTCTAAGTGTTAAACCTACGCTATTCTTCGTTAGTCCTCTCTGTTGATATGTTGTCAAGTTGGGAGACTGCCAAGTCTAGTTTACTCGTACTGGTGTTGTCCTAATGGGAAAAGTCGTGTACCAGGGTAATTGTCTTGTTTCTTAGTGTTTAACAGAGAAACAGAGTTTGAGAAGATCCTGGATCGAATTCATTAAAGTTGAACTAGAGAGAAATTCTATTTAAACAAAACAGTTGTTCCTACTAGGAAGATTGTAGCAACAACAACGGTATACTTCTTGATAGCTAGTGCCGATCTCAGGCAGGTATGCGCATCACATAGACAGATATGTGTTCAGCTGGTGAGCGTTATCTTGGTGCGCATCATCATCATCATCATCATTGTATCCTTTCTTAGTAGGTATCCTTCTCTTAGACCTTAGACTGGTAGAGTGGCACAGCTACAACCTTACTGGTGTCGTGACTGCTGCTATTAGTGGCTTCGGCACAATCCTCCTTTAACTGTTTAACATTGTTTAACGAACATTCCTTAAGTTTTGAGCTCTCATTACTTTGGAGACTCTTACCTTCTTGCTGGTTACACTTGTATCTTCACCTTGGATATACTCTTACCCTCTTGCTGGTTACATTTGTCGTATCTTTACCCTGGGTGCACTCTTACCTTCTTGCCTGGTTACACTTGTCGTATATTCGCACTGGATGTAGTCTTACCTTCCTGCCTGGTTACATTTGTCGTATCTTCACACTGGATGTAGTCTTACCTTCTTGCCTGGTTACACTTGTCGTATATTCGCCCTGGATGTAGTCTTACCTTCCTGCCTGGTTACATTTGTCGTATCTTCACACTGGATGTAGTCTTACCTTCTTGCCTGGTTACACTTGTCGTATATTCGCCCTGGATGTAGTCTCCTTGTTCACATCCATCCCTCATGGCCAGTACTGTCCAGTACAGACATTCATGAACTACTGCATGATGGAGATTTTTAAACATTAAATGGCAGGGCAAAACCAAGAACGAGGAGGTCTGGGAAAGGGCAGGACAAGAACCTGTGAGCCTACAAATCATGTCTAGGAAATGGAGGTGGATTGGTCACACTCTGAGGAAACCCGACACCAGCATAGCAAGACAGGCAAAGACACGGAATCCTCAAGGAAATAGGAACCGAGGAAGACCCAGACTTACTTGGAGAAGAGAAATTATGACAGTGCTCAGAGACAAGGGATACACATGGAAGGAAGCAGAGAATAATTCCAGGAACAGGGATGACATGAGAGCCTTTATCCGTGGCCTATTATCTCAAAGGAGTGAAAGGCGATGAGGATGATGATGATGATGGGGATGATGATGATGATGAAAATTCCTTGATGATGTTGAAAAACTCGCCGAAAACAGGAAAACTTGGCAAACTACCATGCGAGCCCTATGTGACGTTTAACGGCACGGGAAGCATTAAGATGTAAGATAAGGCGCTAAACTGATGACGGCGTCCACGTGGCATCCAACAAAGAGAAGGACCTTCACAATTTCATTAGTTTCTTTAAGAATTTTAATCCTATGGTTACTTTGACCTCCCATCTCTCTACAAATGTATGTCAACTTTCTCGATACTGCCATAGTCCCTTCAGAACTTACCACTTCAGTTTTGTGGAAGTTCCACTGATGGCGTACAGGCGGGACAAGAGCACCAGGGACCTATTAGAAATCCAAGGCTCAGGTCAGCGAACACGACTTTCAAACGTTACCACGGACGCTGTAGATGCAGTACCTGTCCGTTTGCTGTTGAGAAGAGCCGGGTTTCCTTCCACTTTATCAATCGAGGACTTTGCCTGCATTTCTCGTAGTGTCATTTATGGCATTATGTGCAAGCGTTGTGATATGAAATATACAGGGAAGACTGGCTTAGACGTAGGTAGTCGGTTTCGCCAACATCTAAACGACAAATACATGAAGGAACTGACACCGTTCGCCATGCATTTCTGTCAATGAGTCCAACAAGAAAAACATTTCTGTCAATGAGTCCAACAAGAAAAACATTTCTGTCAATGAGACCAACAAGAAAAACATTTCTGTCAATGAGACAAACAAGAAAAACATTTCTGTCAATGAGTCCAACAAGAAAAACATTTCTGTCAATGAGACCAACAAGAAAAACATATGTGTCAATGGGACCACCAAGAAAAACATTTGTGTCAATGAGACCACCCAGAAAAACATTTGTGTCAATGAGACCAACAAGAAAAACGTTTCTGTCAATGAGACCACCAAGAAAAACATTTCTGTCAATGAGACCACCAAGAAAAATATTTGTGTCAATGAGACCACCAAGAAAAACATTTCTGTCAATGAGACCACTATAAAACTTCGCTGGTTGCGAAGTCCACATACTGGGGACAATAAAGGGTGGGACAGGACCAAAAATCCAACTTCAACCCCAAAATCCATGGCCTATGTACTAACGTACTGGAGTGACCATTCCTAAACCAACCTACTACCTTAGGAGTTTTCCTCCAAGGGATACCGTATGTCAGTCGTGCAGTATATCACACACATTCATACAAACTACGTGACATGCATTACACAATACAAAGTCAAGCATTTAAATCAACCAATATTTTATTATACACAACAGACACACCATGTTAAACGCCACACAGACTTACATGCATAGAACGACAACAAATATCATCGTCGTAACAATAAAGGATGGCATAATTATAATGCATCTTCACTAACTAAACGGCACAAAACAGTGGACCACATTGATCTGGGCTCCTCTGGCCCTCCTAG
Source organism: Achatina immaculata (assembly GCA_009760885.1). NCBI lineage: Eukaryota > Metazoa > Mollusca > Gastropoda > Stylommatophora > Achatinidae > Lissachatina > Lissachatina immaculata. Next base: position 40,281,992 of record CM019697.1, on the reverse strand, counting down.
GTAAGTATATCTCCATCTCAACTATTACCATGTGCCATTGTACTGGTAAACACATTCTCTATCTCAATTATTATCACTCGCCATAGCACTGGAAAACACATTCAGCCACTGCTGACTGGAAACCCCCGGTCCCTATCTCACTTAAAACACATTGTGCCAATTGCACAGAATAATATATATCCTCACAGGTGCCCAGGCACTGAAACATCGCACAGCTGCCCTCCGTTCCTCCTCCAATTATCGAATCTCCGGTGCCATGTACCTCATTGATTATGCAGCCAGTGCTGCTGGGTTTTGGGCATCTCCAGATCCCACTCCAATAATAATCATATGACAGGAATGCACACCATGGAGCTTGGTATGCCCATCAATACGACAAGACTTGACAGAATTATCGACAATTTTCCGTAACATCATACGGTAATTATTTCCAGGACACAATATTAATGAACAGTGTGAATCGGCTGGACTGAGTATATCACGATACATGGCAGACGACAAGACTCAGCCGCCATTGATTCTAAACTCTCCGTGTCGCGTGCTAGCAACCTTCCTCCTATGTAGCATTCACATTATGCGCGGGCGACGACGTCACACCACTCGCTCGCTCTATTCTGAGCCAGGCGTCCTCATCCACACCACCAAGAAACACATTTCTGTCACTGCAGCCCGCTCTTGACCTGGGAAAGCCCTGCAACAGCTCCCTTATTGTCTAGGCGGAATGTCTCCGCCCGCTTGAATTAACAATAAGCTCAGCTGTCTGTGAAATACTCTACATTTCTACCTGTCTGCTAACTCTTTCTGTTTCTGCTATTGATGTCCAGCTTTCTTGCCTCAGTCCCCCTCATTTCGTTGCATTCTCTCACTCTTGCTGCTAATAAGTAATTTTCCAGCCTTTTCTGTCTTATTCTCCAGCCTCTGGATGGCTTTGATAGATTTCTTGTCTTGGCATCCTAAATTAGCAGTCTTGTCCTTTCAATGATGCCTGTTCATTCTGTCTTCCGTTATTCATCCTTCCAGATATTGTTTCCTCACTTTTATTTTCTGTGCCATCTGGGCTGCTGTTGTTTAGGCCGTAGTTCTCCGATGGGAGCACGCTGGTGCAATGTTTACCATCCGGTACAGTTTGCCACTATCCTTTTATTTCATCTCTCAGCCAGTCACCTGCTTCTGCTTTGTACTTACCTATATCAGTCTGGACGCATTCTGTGGCTGTCTTTCTGACAAGGAGCATACGTAAAGATCAAAGTTTTAATTTTTCATATGTTTTTCGCGTTTTTATCTGCTGTGTTGTTTTTATATGTGATCCGTGAAAAGGCTTTTTGCTGAAATATTCGATTGTTGTATGTCTAAATATTATATTGTTGTATGTCTAAATATTATATTGTTGTATGTCTAAATATTATATTGTTGTATGCCAAAATATAAGATTGTCATCTCTGTCTAACATGTACGCTATAACTTCTTCCATCTCTTCGTGTCCAACTCCACAAAATAAAACTAAAAATTACATCCCGTAGCATTTCCATTATCTGAGGACGTGAAATGTAAGCGCCATTAGAGTTCCAGGCCACGGCAGGATTGTGAGACAGGGATCCCAGCATGTCTTCAGCCACGGCAGGATTGTGAGACAGTGATCCCAGCATGTCTTCACTGTTCTTGGACTCTGCAGGATTGTGAGACAGGGATCCCAGCATGTCTTCACTGTTCTAGGCCACTGCAGGATTGTGAGACAGGGATCCCAGCATGTTTTCACTGTTCTAGGCCACCGCAGGATTGTGAGGTAGGGATCCCAGCATGTCTTCGGCCACCGCAGGATTATGAGACAGGGATCCCAGCATGTCTTTGGCCACTGCAGGATTGTGAGACAGGGATCCCAGCATGTCTTCACTGCCTGTTTTCTCAGAGACACCCCAGGTACTCATTTCCTGGGGCTGGGTTGACCCTGAGACTTGTCGATCACAAAAAAAAAAAAAAATCCTCCTTAAAGCTGAATCAAACAAGATGGCTTCTGTCTAGCTGGCGTGCTCACAACATTGTGAAGAAAAGAAACAGCAACACATATTTTTAACAGCCATACATTTTTTTTCTTGCCTTGGAGAGCACAGAAAGTTCAGGTCTACAGGATGAGATAAAATACCCGGGTTAAATGCCTGTATGTCTCCATTCTCGTGAGTGACACTCGTAAATCAAGGCAAATCGCTCATTAAATAACAAGGGGAAATAATCATTACATCCACCCCCACAGCACCGGTTATCTTCTCTCTCTACGCTGGTTTAATGTTTATAAAGGAAAGAGGCGGTCACGTAACCATCGTGTCTGGTGCGTAGATCATTGTACTGGAGTGACAGCACGGCGGTACAGGTTAAGACCCTGTCTCGCCTATCCGGCGGTGTTCCCAGTGGAACTAGTTTAGCTGCCATCACCACGGAGCTGGTGGTGTCCTCTGAGATTATCAGCCAAACAAATAAACATTATCTACCCGAGCACGCCCTTTCTAGTTAACTTTATGTAGCTTGGACAAATTACATTAGTCTTCTAGTTAACTTTATGTAGCTTAGATAGATTAGTCTTATTTCAAATACACTGTTATATCAAATCAATGTGAATACCTTATCGTTTCAACATCAATTTGTGTGTATGTGTTTGTATGATATTTCGTTTCGTGCGCTTTTCAGCTCGTATTTTTTATACATTTTTTTCTTAACATTTTTTTCCCTTCTTAAACTGACTTAACTTTCTTGTGACTCAACTATTCCGCGCAATATGTTGACAGAAATATCGATACTATAAAATATTCTGGCATTTTGCTGAGAAATACGGGTTTTGCAGCTCATAAAATTGATCGATTCTAAGCATTTGCATTCCGTAGAAGACACGATTACTAACGATGAATTGATTGGTCCGGTCGCTGACTACATGTCGGCGCATTGCTTCGGCAGGAAGATGGGGTCTTTGACACCTGAATACTTCTTCTTCTTCTTCTTCTCTGGTATTGCAGACCTACGCTCTTTCTCTCTAAATTCCATCTGAAACACAGGTAATAGAGCGATAATTTGGTTACAGTGGCTTTACCTGAAGTCCTTGAACATGCTGAAGCTACAGGTTTGTCGGCAGACTACAAGGGGGGGGGGACGGAGCATGTCCAGGACCGTCTTATAAGAGAGTAGATGAGTTTGTTCACAGGAGCACCAGGAGGAGGTAGCACACACCCGGCACTGGTTTTGGCCAAAGACCATGGCTGGGTCATCACCCAGGCCCACAGACATCTTCCCGCCAGTGTTGGCAACACTTCTAAGAGCTGAATAGACTCCCGCTATTCCGTTCTGCTCAGCTCTGGGCCTCCCCTGGGAACAACTGTGTTAAGAGCACACTTATTTTAACATAGTGTTTGTGAGACAGGGAACATAGATCTGTTTGCTTAAAAACTCTGACCTACCTCTGTAGCCCAGAAACTTGTAGCAATCAACACTAATTGTAATTGTTATTTTGCAAAATGTAGTGTCAGGTTGGTGGACAGATGGGGACATGGAGATCTCTGGCGGGGATGAGGGAAGTCTGGTGTGAAACCAATGAATCCAGGACTTGACAAGCCTATGGGTCTTTACAACAATGGCTATCAGAATGATGTAAACAAAACAGAGCCAGTAGACTATAGGTGGCGGGGAATGGATATCGTTGAAGCACTCATCAGATTCCTCATCTCAAAGTCAGAGTGTCTTTGTGGAACTGTCTCAAAACCATCTGACATGGAGAAGGGGCTTAAGTACAGCCACCAGAGGCTGGAAAACAAAGTTTTGGCCAGGCCAGCCACACTGTCTTCATGGCAGTCCGAGCAAGACCACAGTCTGCCCTAGCAAGGAAAGGTGCTGAAGTCGGAGTTACCCAACCAAAAGGCGCATCGCAAAAATCAGGGTAACACGCATTATCGCTAATGAAATGTCTCTATCTGCATTTTTCAAACATGGTGCTCGCCCTGTGAAGACTAACCAGGCAGGTGCAGTGCCGGGCCCCCTGCCTCGAAAGGGTCCACCCAATGCTACTGGAGGTCCTCTCAGTTCGTCTTGTGGAGTCAGGAGACATGAGAGTAGAGCTACTGGCCAAAAAATACAACAGAAGAAAATAGCCAAAAAGCAAGAACTTAAAATAATGCAGTGGAATGCTGAGGGTGTCAGCAGTGTTAGAGATGGCTATAGCAAAAAGGTTGAACTAGAGAACATACTTTTTGCAGAGCAGGTAAGTATATGCTGCATACAGGAGACACACCTAACCAAAGATGCCGCCTTTAAAATCAGAGGCTACCAGTGTTTTAGATCAGACCGACAGGACAGAAGAAAAGGAGGAGTACTCACACTTGTTAAGAATAACATCAGCGCATGTCAGGTGGGAGTGTTCATGGAAGGAGCCGAATACCAGATGATCCATCTAAAAAGTAGTAATACAATTTTCCACCTCCTTAACTATTACTGTCCTAATGACCGCCCACTTGCTTTAGGAACAATCCCACACAAAGAGAGACTGATGGTCTGTGGTGATTTTAACAGCCATTCTCAGAGCTGGGGCTATGACCACATAGACAAGAGAGTAGAGGAAGTTGAGAGCTGGCAGGATGATAATGGACTTCTCCTGATCAACCAGCCAATGGATCCCCTAACATTTTACTCAAGGGCTTGGCATACAAAATCAACATCAGATCTGGCATTCCACTCTTCAGATTTGAAGTGGAATATTACACGTGAAGTTGGAAAACAACTTGGAGGTAGCGACCATCGACCAGTCTTCCTGACAATAGAAAATGAACTCCTTAACACCAGTAGCCCTCTCCCCAGATGGAACTATAAAAAAGCAAACTGGACAATGTACAGACATCGTACAGGTATCCTGGTGGGACAGCTGTCCATAGAAGGTAAGGATATTAACAGCATAGTGAAGGAATTCAATGCTTGTATCCTTCAGGCCGCTCGTGAAACCATTCCCAGAGGAGCTCGCAGGGACTATAAACCATACTGGTCTAGTGAGCTGGGAAAACTCCATGATGACGTGGAAGCAGCTCGAAAGCAAGCAGAAAATAGACCATGCCAAGAACACCACAATAATTACCAACATTCTAAGGCCAAATTTCAGAGAGAAAAGCTGCAAGCCAGACGGGAAAGTTGGAGAGAGAAAACAGAGTCCCTAAACTTTGAAAAGGATGGAAGGAAACTGTGGAAACTAATCAAACAGTTAAATGATGAGAGTACTGGAAGAAGTACAAAAGTTACACTAATAGAGGATGGGAAAACTCTTACAGGTAAGCAGGTAGCAGATCACTTTGCTCGCATGTTTGCACAGGACTGCAACATTGATATCCATCCAGAGAAGGAGCGTATGGTGCGCATCGAGCCACAGAAAGAGGAGAAACAAGTCAGAAAAGTGGAGGTCATGGATGCACCAATCACACGCAGTGAGTTAGACCTAGCAGTCAGTAAACTGAAACCAAGGAAATCACCAGGACCAGATGGAGTGTCCAATGAAATGATCAAGAACCTGGGAATGGCAGCAATGGGAAAGCTGTTGGATATTTTCAATATGTGCTGGAGCACAGGTAAGTTACCTCAAATCTGGAAGGAAGCAAGCATGGTACCACTGCTAAAACCAGGGAAAAACAGTGATACTGCCTCCAGCTACAGGCCAATCAGTCTCACTAGCTGCCTATGCAAAACGATGGAACGCATCATTGACCTGAGGCTAAAATGGTACCTAGAAAGTGAAAACCTTCTCGTTCCACAACAAGCAGGATTTAGGCAGTACTACAGTACGGAAGATCAAGTGACCTATCTCTCTCAAGAGATTGAGGATGCATTCCAATAGAAAAACCTTGTACTAGCAGCGTGGATAGACCTGAAGAAAGCCTTTGATAAAGTATGGAAAAAAGGTCTGCTGTGGAAACTAAGAAACTGCAATGTGAATGGAAGACTGTACAACTGGATAAAGTCCTATTTACACAAAAGCCAGAAAATACTTCTGCGACACGGTGTACCACAAGGAGGAGTCCTTTCACCTACACTATTCCTTGTATTCATTAATGACCTGGTCAAGGAACTTCCCTATGGAACCAAAGCGGCACTGTATGCAGATGAAATGGTCATGTGGTGTACAGATGAATATGCGACAGTTGCTACACAGAGACTCCAAAGAGCAGCAGACATCTTGACATCATGGACAAACAAATGGTGTGTAAGTATCAACACAGAGAAATCAAGTACCACTCTGTTCACCCTCTCATCTAAACAGAAAGCAGGTAAGATCTTTGTAAGTGAAATACCCTTAAGGATGGACAACCAACCCACTTACTTAGGAGTGACTCTTGACTCAAAACTGACCTGGAAGCAACACATCAACAGTGCAGAAGCAAAAGCCAGAAGAAAACTAGCCATATTAAGAAAATTGAGTGGAACCACATGGGGAGCTAGTGAAAGAATCCTCAAGAATGTATATCAGCAAAGTATTCTACCACATTTAGAATATGGCTCAACATCTTGGTGCACAGCATCAAACACTACGCTGCATAATCTAGACAAGGTTCAAAATCAGTCACTACGGATTATCACAGGTGCCATTAGGTCCACACCAATAGTAGAAATGCATAAAATAGTTGGTGTTCAACCGCTAAAGGAACGTAGAGACACAAAGGTCATGACCATGGGAGAAAAATTCCTTAGCTCTGTAAGCCATCCCCTGAAGGAGAGATTCAATAACTTGGCATTAGGACGGCTTAAAAGAAGCAGCTTCATTCATCAGGCCAAGCGTATGCGTAAGCTGATACCTGACCTTCCAGTTGTAGTCGCTCCATTATCATCTGTACCAGAGCATACACCATGGAAAGAAGCAGATTATACACAAATAACTATTCAGACTGAAGTGAAAGGTGTGCAGAATGGTGAGATGCAAAGCAGTCTTGTAAGATCAACAGCCACACTTAGTGTTCTAGATGACAAATATCCATGTGACATCTGGATACGTGTGTATACAGATGGATCTGCACATAATGCCATAAAGAATGGAGGGGCAGGAGCATATATTGAATATCCAAACAACACCATTGACAAGATTTCCATACCCACTGGTAAATACTGCAACAACTTTGATGCAGAAGTTAGGGCAATTATTGCTGCAGTTGAAAAACTATCAGACTCCAGAATTGAAACATGTCCTTTAGTAATTCTCACAGATGCAAGATCAGTACTGGAAGCTCTTCAGTGCAACAAACTACCAGACCTTAAGATGCCTTGTCAAAAATTGGCTTACAACATGGAGTCACTTTGCAATGGATTCCCTCCCACTGTGGGATACAGGCAATGAGAAAGCTGACCATCTGGCCAAAGAGGGCACTGAAATGGAGCAACCAGATATACCAATCACCTATAATCAGAAGAAAAGCATGATAAAAACCTACAGGAAGCCACAAACACCACCACATGATGACTATCACATGCTAAACAGAAAGGAACAAGTCACCATCTTCCGTTTCCGAACAGGACACAGCCGACTCCGAAGTCATATGTATACAAAGTTTAAGGTTGGTACTACTAATCTATGTACATGTGCCCAGGTGCCCCAAACTGTGGAACATATCCTCCAGAATTGCACCAACTATGAGACACTGAGAAATAATTACTGGCCCAGTGAAACCATTAAAGAAGATAAGCTCTACGGTTCCATACATGAGTTACAAAAAACAGTGAAATTTATCCAAGAGACAGGACTGCAGATATAGACAGACAATGCGAACGAAGAAGAAGAAGAAGAAGAAGCTCTGGGCCCCCATATAATTTCTGAATCTAATTTTAAAGGTTACGCGTGGCCGAATTATTGCGATGGCCCACAGGTGATGTTGACACAGTTCACACAGCTAAATATTCTGTTCTGCGATGAAAATCCAGGCCTGGGGCCCACTTCATTCATAGAGAAATCCGCCACAACCAGGTATGATTGAAAAGGGACAGAAGGCTTTTATAGTTTTAGCCGGCCCGCCTCGGGCCATCCCAGCATGCTCTCTCTCTCTCTCTCTCTCTCTCTCTCTCTCTGACGTGCTTAGAATCCTGGCCAGTGGCAACTGAAACAAATGACCTTGCCATGCGTTATTATTATTATTATTTTATTATTGTTATTGTTGTTGTTGTTGCTACTTCACGATGTAACTCGTTTTTTTTAAAAATCGGGAACAAAAATGAATGAGCATGTTAAAAACGTCTGCTTAGCACAACTAACACCTGTTGTAACTTCTTAAAGTCAACGTCTGCTTAGCACAACTAACACTTGTTGTAACTTCTTAAAGTCAACTTCTGCTTAGCACACCTAACACCTGTTGTAACTTCTTAAAGTCTAGCTTCTGCTTAGCACAACTAACACTTGTTGTAACTTCGTAAAAACTTCTGCTTAGCACAACTAACACCTGTTGTAACCTCAAACCCGGACATTTAATAGAAAACCGGTCTAGCAATCTCATTTTCCTTTCTCTCACGTCTAAAAGTGCTTTGTCTATGATTTTGTCCATGTCTAGCCACACAGCATTGTGTTCTGTTACTTTACTGTACCAATCTACCCATCCCTCCCCCTCCCCAAGTAATAAAAAAAACCCTTCTCTTCCTTCTGAGTGCCATGGGACACGGATAAACCAAGCTACAGGTTAGGAAAAGAAAACTGAGGTGCTTGAAATGTGGATGGATATAACTACAGAACGTGTCCCTTGGATAGAAAAGAAAATAAACAACATATATATATATATATATATATATATAAGTATAAGACGTATCCAGTGGACAGAGAATATAACAAACAACGAAGTGCCAAACCAAATAGAAGTTAAAAGAGACATATTACAATCATAAAAGCAAGACGGCTAAGATACTTTGGGCATGTCAAAAGGCACAATACTAGACTGAAGACCTTTCTTGAGGGCAAGATCGAAGGGGAAAAAACAAGAGGACGACAGCGACGTGGATGGGTGGACAACATCAAGAGATGGACAGGGACCAGTTTGGCCCAGTGTTCTATGAAGGCAAGAATCAGAGGGGTGTGGAGATTAACTGCTGCCAACCTTCCGTAGGGAGAAGGCACCAAATTATGATGACGACTGCGTTGTTGCTGCTGCTGCTGCTACTGCTACTACTTCTACTACTACTACTACTACTACTACTTCTACTACTACTACTACTTCTACTACTACTACTACTACTACTACTTCTACTACTTCTACTACTACTACTACTACTACTACTACTACTACTACTACTACTACTACTAATTATTATTATTTCATAATCATCATAATTATGATCAATATAGACGAGATATAGACGAGATGTTTATTTTTAGAGCTGAAGACTGGATAGATCACTCTAAATAACTTTCTGACACAGTTTCGTACAAATTAGCTCTGTTATTAACATGACACACTCATCCTGATATTACCTCTGTTGTAGAGAGAAAAACTCATTGTCCACTGATGAATTAACTTGATTACAAGAGTAAATCAGTTTGTTCACAGGAGCACCAGGAGGAGGTAGCTTGATAGGACACACCCAGCACTGGTTTTGGCCAAAGAGGAGGGGGAGAGAGAATGGTACAATGTTAACCTAGCCAGGAGAAGGTGAAATAGATGATTATAATTAGGATAGAGGGGTGGTAATATGATTCTGTGGGGAGGTTCTGAACTGTGTGTAACAAATGAGAAGGAAGTGGAGCTTAGCAGAGAGGGATTATAATTGTTGAAGAGGAGAATGTTAGGTGTAGCTGAATAGCGAGTTTGACCCGTGTGGTTCCAGCGTCCCATAATCCTGAATCTAGCGGTTCTCAAGCGCTAGGCGGCTGGTGTCATCTGCGTGACATTGTTTGATGGCTGTTAACAGAAAATCAGATTTGCTTCTGTGGTTAGGGCCACTGAAATGATTTGGGACTGGTTTCGAAGCATGCTGGGCGGTATCATACAGATATTTCTGCATGTGGCCCCTAACCTGAGGCCAGTTTCATCAAAATACGTTATCCTGCATCTTTTGCATACACATATCTCTTTACGTGACTCGCACGTGAATCCTTCATGAAGAGTAAGGATAGTGCATCAAAGCACAGAGTAAGTTAAGGATATTGAAAAAAAAAGCATCAATTCTTTTTCGCCGAATAAGATTTCGTGCGCGGCATGATTTGTGTGTGTGTGTGTGTGTTCCCGTGGTGCACGCGACCGCTTCAGGCTGAGCATGTGTTTTTTATTTTTTCCAGGGTAACTACACAATGTGGCTCATCAGATCACTTTATCCCAAGCCTTGCTGTTTTCTTTCCACACTTTAGTTTACAAAGCCTGGCTGTTTTCTGTCTGCACTTTACCCAGACCTCGCTGTTTTCTGTCTGCACTTTAGTTTACCCAGACCTCGCTGTTTTCTGTCTAGTAAGTGAAAGGGGGCATAGAGATTCAGTACACACCAAGTACACGTCGTACACAAAGCACTGCCTATAATGGCGGTTTAATAAAGCAGGCATCTGTAAAAGTGTGTAGAAGGTTGTCTTCCCCCTCCACGACACTGAGTGACCAACTGCCAGTCCCCCCCCCTCTCTCAGCTGCCCTACGGCTGTCAGTGTAGAGAACAGAAAACTGAGGTGCTTGAAATGTGGATGGATATAACTACAGAACGTGTCCCTTGGATAGAAAAGAAAATAAACAACATATATATATATATATATATAAGTATAAGACGTATCCAGTGGACAGAGAATATAACAAACAACGAAGTGCCAAACCAAATAGAAGTTAAAAGAGACATATTACAATCATAAAAGCAAGACGGCTAAGATACTTTGGGCATGTCAAAAGGCACAATACTAGACTGAAGACCTTTCTTGAGGGCAAGATCGAAGGGGAAAAAACAAGAGGACGACAGCGACGTGGATGGGTGGACAACATCAAGAGATGGACAGGGACCAGTTTGGCCCAGTGTTCTATGAAGGCAAGAATCAGAGGGGTGTGGAGATTAACTGCAGCCAACCTTCCGTAGGGAGAAGGCACCAAATTATGATGACGACTGCGTTGTTGCTGCTGCTGCTGCTACTGCTACTACTTCTACTACTACTACTACTACTACTACTACTTCTACTACTACTACTACTTCTACTACTACTACTACTACTACTACTTCTACTACTTCTACTACTACTACTACTACTACTACTACTACTACTACTATTATTATTATTTCATAATCATCATAATTATGATCAATATAGACGAGATATAGACGAGATGTTTATTTTTAGAGCTGAAGACTGGATAGATCACTCTAAATAACTTTCTGACACAGTTTCGTACAAATTAGCTCTGTTATTAACATGACACACTCATCCTGATATTACCTCTGTTGTAGAGAGAAAAACTCATTGTCCACTGATGAATTAACTTGATTACAAGAGTAAATCAGTTTGTTCACAGGAGCACCAGGAGGAGGTAGCTTGATAGGACACACCCAGCACTGGTTTTGGCCAAAGAGGAGGGGGAGAGAGAATGGTACAATGTTAACCTAGCCAGGAGAAGGTGAAATAGATGATTATAATTAGGATAGAGGGGTGGTAATATGATTCTGTGGGGAGGTTCTGAACTGTGTGTAACAAATGAGAAGGAAGTGGAGCTTAGCAGAGAGGGATTATAATTGTTGAAGAGGAGAATGTTAGGTGTAGCTGAATAGCGAGTTTGACCCGTGTGGTTCCAGCGTCCCATAATCCTGAATCTAGCGGTTCTCAAGCGCTAGGCGGCTGGTGTCATCTGCGTGACATTGTTTGATGGCTGTTAACAGAAAATCAGATTTGCTTCTGTGGTTAGGGCCACTGAAATGATTTGGGACTGGTTTCGAAGCATGCTGGGCGGTATCATACAGATATTTCTGCATGTGGCCCCTAACCTGAGGCCAGTTTCATCAAAATACGTTATCCTGCATCTTTTGCATACACATATCTCTTTACGTGACTCGCACGTGAATCCTTCATGAAGAGTAAGGATAGTGCATCAAAGCACAGAGTAAGTTAAGGATATTGAAAAAAAAAGCATCAATTCTTTTTCGCCGAATAAGATTTCGTGCGCGGCATGATTTGTGTGTGTGTGTGTGTGTGTTCCCGTGGTGCACGCGACCGCTCCAGGCTGACCTTGTGTTTTTTATTTTTTCCAGGGTAACTATACAATGTGGCTCATCAGATCACTTTATCCCAAGCCTGGCTGTTTTCTGTCCACACTTTAGTTTACAAAAGCCTGGCTGTTTTCTTTCTACACTTTACCCAGACCTGGCTGTTTTCTGTGTGCACTTTAGTTTACCAAAGCCTCACTGTTTTCTGTCTAGTAAGTGAAAAGGGGCATAGAGATTCAGTACACACCAAGTACACGTCGTACACAAAGCACTGCCTATAATGGCGGTTTAATAAAGCAGGCATCTGTAAAAGTGTGTAGAAGGTTGTCTTCCCCCTCCACGACACTGAGTGACCAACTGCCAGTCCCCCCCCCTCTCTCAGCTGCCCTACGGCTGTCAGTGTAGAGAACAGACACAACATGGCTGCTATTTAGAATCATGCTCAGGCTAGATCTGCTGTCCAGCTTTCTGGGTTAAATATAAATCTGGTCAGAATTTGTGAAGAAAGACTTTTAAGAGGCGGATCTTGAAGCACAAAGGACACAAAATGGACATCTCAGCGAAAATAATTGTATATATTGTATATAATTCGTATATATTTGTTTTCAGAATTTCTTTCAGTGTTTAAAGAATATTTCATGAGAATTTCCTATAGCTGGTAGAAAATTTCATGATTATGTCTTATAGTTGGTGGAATGTTTCATAAGTCCAGGATTATACTTTGTTTTTTATTCTCACTTAATATTTGTTTAAAATGTTCTAAAATTCACCTCGGAAATTATTTTGTCTTTCAATTCAAGTGCCGTGCCGCGTGGCGTAGGCGATCATTTCTCTCCACAATTCTCTGACTTTAGACTTGATTATGAGATCCGCCGGTGACTTTCTTCCTAGCCACACTGACAGCCCATACAGTAACTTCTCTCTGTGTGTCTTCCTCTGTCTCTTCTTCCTTCAATTTTTCCGGTTGCCACAATGTGTTCTAATTTTCCTCTTCTCAGGAAATGTCTTATAAATCTTGCTTTTTCAACTCCAGCATCTCTTCGTTGGTTTTCTTGGCTGTCCACGGTACCTTCAACATCCTTCTTATAAACCACATTTCCATGGCCTCCATTTCTCGCTGTACTCTCTTATTCATAGACCATGCTTCACATCCATAAAACAAAATTGGCTCGATGTAACATAAGTACTCGGAATCTTGTTTCCATTGATATGGATCTGTTGCACAAGATGTTTCTCATTTTCTGGAATGCTGACTTGGCCTGAGCATGTCTGCTTTTTATTTCGTTGTGACATTTCCCATCAGCTGTTGTAATTGTTCCTAAGTACTTGAATCTATCAACTTGTTTTAGTTCTGTGCCATCAATGGCAATGCTAGATTTTGGTGGTATTCTTTTCTTTGAGATGACCATCACTTCAGTCTTCTTTCTATTCAGGCTGAGACCTTTACTTTTACTTTCACGAACCACGATGTCCAGAAGAGTCTGTAGTTCCTCTTCACTTTTAGCAATCAGAACTGTGTCGTCTACATATCTTAAGTTATTAAGGTTGTACCCGCCAACTGATATTCATGGCATGTTCTCTATATTTCTCATTATGTTTTCGCTGTACAAGGAGAAGAGGTCAGGAGATAAAACACATCTTTGTCTCACTCCAAATTTTATGTCTTGGAATGCTCCTATTTGGTTCTCAACCCTCATTGCTGCTGATTGCTGCCAGTATGTATTTTTGATAAGTTTCAGATCTTTCCCATCTATGCTGATGTCTTCCAGCATTCTTATAATTTCTGTGTGTCTCACTTTATCAAATGGTTTACAGTAGTCTATGAAGCATAAGTATAGGTCCATCTTTACTTCTCTTGATCTCTCCATTTTGTCTTTAACGTTTAAAATCACAAAAAATTGCAAAACGTACAATGGAAGTAGGAAGTAAAAAAACTCCGCCACGGGTGGTCCCAACCCCGAATGAGAAAGGAGGAGGCTGGACCTGGTTCCAAGCTTGAATGAGAAAGGAAGAGGCTGCACCTGGTCCTAAGCTTGAATGAGAAAGGAGGAGGTTGCACCTGGACCTAAGCTTGAATGAGAAAGGAGGAGGCTGCACCTGGTCCTAAGCTTGAATGAGAAAGGAAGAGGCTGCACCTGGTCCTAAGCTTGAATGAGAAAGGAGGAGGCTGGACCTGGTTCTAAGCTTGAATGAGAAAGGAAGAGGCTGCACCTGGTCCTAAGCTTGAATGAGAAAGGAGGAGGTTGCACCTGGTCCTAAGCTTGAATGAGAAAGGAGGAGGCTGGACCTGGTCCTAAGCTTGAATGAGAAAGGAAGAGGCTGCACCTGGTCCTAAGCTTGAATGAGAAAGGAAGAGGCTGCACCTGGTCCTAAGCTTGAATGAGAAAGGAGGAGGCTGGACCTGGTTCTAAGCTTGAATGAGAAAGGAAGAGGCTGCACCTGGTCCTAAGCTTGAATGAGAAAGGAAGAGGTTGCACCTGGTCCTAAGCTTGAATGAGAAAGGAGGAGGCTGCACCTGGTCCTAAGCTTGAATGAGAAAGGAGGAGGCTGCACCTGGTCCCAAGCTTGAATGAGAAAGGAGGAACCTGAACCTGGTCCTAAGCTTGAATGAGAAAGGAGGAGGCTACACCTGGTCCCAAGCTTGAATGAGAAAGGAGGAGGCTACACCTGGTCCTAAGCTTGAATGAGAAAGGAGGAGGCTACACCTGGTCCTAAGCTTGAATGAGAAAGGAGGAGGCTACACCTGGTCCTAAGCTTGAATGAGAAAGGAGGAGGCTACACCTGGTCCCAAGCTTGAATGAGAAAGGAGGAGGCTGCACCTGGTTCCAAGCTTGAATGAGAAAGGAGGAGGCTGCACCTGGTCCTAAGCTTGAATGAGAAAGGAGGAGGCTGCACCTGGTTCCAAGCTTGAATGAGAAAGGAGGAGGTTGCACCTGGTCCCAAGCTTGAATGAGAAAGGAGGAGGCTACACCTGGTCCCAAGCTTGAATGAGAAAGGAGGAGGTTGCACCTGGTCCTAAGCTTGAATGAGAAAGGAGGAGGCTGCACCTGGTCCCAAGCTTGAATGAGAAAGGAGGAACCTGAACCTGGTCCTAAGCTTGAATGAGAAAGGAGGAGGCTGGACCTGGTTCCAAGCTTGAATGAGAAAGGAGGAGGCTACACCTGGTCCCAAGCTTGAATGAGAAAGGAGGAGGCTGCACCTGGTCCTAAGCTTGAATGAGAAAGGAGGAGGCTGCACCTGGTCCTAAGCTTGAATGAGAAAGGAGGAGGCTGCACCTGGTCCCAAGCTTGAATGAGAAAGGAGGAGGCTGCACCTGGTCCCAAGCTTGAATGAGAAAGGAGGAGGCTGCACCTGGTCCCAAGCTTGAATGAGAAAGGAGGAGGCTGCACCTGGTCCTAAGCTTGAATGAGAAAGGAGGAGGCTGCACCTGGTCCCAAGCTTGAATGAGAAAGGAGGAGGCTGCACCTGGTCCTAAGCTTGAATGAGAAAGGAGGAGGTTGCACCTGGTCCTAAGCTTGAATGAGAAAGGAGGAGGCTGCACCTGGTCTTAAGCTTGAATGAGAAGGGAGGAGGTTGCACCTGGTACTAAGCTTGAATGAGAAGGGAGGAGGCTGCACCTGGTACTAAGCTTGAATGAGAAGGGAGGAGGCTGCACCTGGTACTAAGCTTGAATGAGAAAGGAGGAGGCTGCACCTGGTACTAAGCTTGAATGAGAAGGGAGGAGGCTGCACCTGGTCCCAAGCTCTCAACTCTGTGAAAACTTCAACAAGAGCTCAGCAAGGAGTTAAAACTGGGAGAGGAGAGATCACAAAAGATGGACAACATCTGGAGACGGATGGAAGAAGCGGCCCAGGGAACAAATTAATAGAGAACTCTTGGTGATGTTCTATGCCCCAGACAGGGGGAAGGAAGGAAGGAAGGAAAAGTTTCATTGTGGTATCTGATAAGCACTCACTCTGACAGAATAAATTTTGAAAAAGACGAGAAGGCTTAAAACTTGTTACAAATTTTTGAAAAGTAACGTCGATTTTTGAAACACCCTGTACAAAATAACAAATCCGCACCTGATTTATGTGTTGTTTTTTTACGTTGTTTTTCAAGCTGTTATTATCCAAAGAATAGATTAAAGTAAAATCCCTATTTCCATCCCTTTAAGGGTTAAAGATACGGTATTAGGTCCCTATATTCAAGACCTTCGGCACATGAAAATTCTGATGTATTATTTGAGCAATAACAAAACACATTCATAGAAAATATCAGGTAAAACAAAACTGCATAATGAGTTTGTACAGAAGAGGTAATTTATTCTTGTCCTGATCTGAAATAAATGCAGCTCAAAACCCATAACAGTCATTTTTACAAGTACTGGTGACCCCTGGGTTTGGCAGACTTCAAGACTGGAAGCTTTGTCAGAGAACTCTGGGAATGTGAATTTTGAAAATGAAGATTGAACAAAAACAAATTTAACCTTATAACATCCAGAGTAAACTTGGTTTAAAAAATTGTGTTAACAATATGTTTACACTATGTACAAGTAATGTAGGAAATAATATGTAAAAAATAAATATAATTAAAAAAAAGGAAATTGACGAAACCTTGTAAGCTACGGCAGACCCCCCCCCCCCCCCCCCCCATAAAAAAAAGTGGTGGCGCAGTGCAGCTTCGATTATCCGGAATTTTGTTTGGGAAAAGAATCTCAAGAAGTTGAGGTCAGCCAAATCAAGGGTCATCAGCCACGACAGGAAGCCAGACAAACAAAATAAATGTAAGAAAGAAGATGAGAATCAGTCAGAAGAATAATGTGACAGGCCGGCGGTCAGACAAACAAAATAAGTGTAACAAAGAAGATGAGAATCAGTCAGAGGAGTAATGTGACAGGCAGGCAGTCAGACAAACAAAATAAGTGTAACAAAGAAGATGAGAATCAGTCAGAGGAGTAATGTGACAGACAGGCAGTCAGACAAACAAAATAAGTGTAACAAAGAAGATGAGAATCAGTCAGAGGAGTAATGTGATAGACAGGCAGTCAGACAAACAAAATAAGTGTAACAAAGAAGATGAGAATCAGTCAGAAGAATAATGTGGCAGGAAGCCAGTCAGACAAAGAACTTGGCAGTCATGTTTTTAAAAAAAGTGACAATCAGTCAGAGAAAGAACGTGACACTCAGACAAATAATGTGACAGTTAGATAAATAATGTGAAAGTCACTCGGACAGAATAAATTTTGAAAAAGACGAGAAGGCTTAAAACTTGTTACAAATTTTTGAAAAGTAACGTCGATTTTTGAAACACCCTGTACAAAATAACAAATCCGCACCTGATTTATGTGTTGTTTTTTACGTTGTTTTTCAAGCTGTTATTATCCAAAGAATAGATTAAAGTAAAATCCCTATTTCCATCCCTTTAAGGGTTAAAGATACGGTATTAGGTCCCTATATTCAAGACCTTCGGCACATGTATTATTTGAGCAATAACAAAACACATTCATAGAAAATATCAGGTAAAACAAAACTGCATAATGAGTTTGTACAGAAGAGGTAATTTATTCTTGTCCTGATCTGAAATAAATGCAGCTCAAAACCCATAACAGTCATTTTTACAAGTACTGGTGACCCCTGGGTTTGGCAGACTTCAAGACTGGAAGCTTTGTCAGAGAACTCTGGGAATGTGAATTTTGAAAATGAAGATTGAACAAAAACAAATTTAACCTTATAACATCCAGAGTAAACTTGGTTTAAAAAATTGTGTTAACAATATGTTTACACTATGTACAAGTAATGTAGGAAATAATATGTAAAAAATAAATATAATTAAAAAAAAGGAAATTGACGAAACCTTGTAAGCTACGGCAGACCCCCCCCCCCCCCCCCCCCATAAAAAAAAGTGGTGGCGCAGTGCAGCTTCGATTATCCGGAATTTTGTTTGGGAAAAGAATCTCAAGAAGTTGAGGTCAGCCAAATCAAGGGTCATCAGCCACGACAGGAAGCCAGACAAACAAAATAAATGTAAGAAGAAGATGAGAATCAGTCAGAAGAATAATGTGACAGGCCGGCGGTCAGACAAACAAAATAAGTGTAACAAAGAAGATGAGAATCAGTCAGAGGAGTAATGTGACAGGCAGGCAGTCAGACAAACAAAATAAGTGTAACAAAGAAGATGAGAATCAGTCAGAGGAGTAATGTGACAGACAGGCAGTCAGACAAACAAAATAAGTGTAACAAAGAAGATGAGAATCAGTCAGAGGAGTAATGTGATAGACAGGCAGTCAGACAAACAAAATAAGTGTAACAAAGAAGATGAGAATCAGTCAGAAGAATAATGTGGCAGGAAGCCAGTCAAACAAAGAACTTGGCAGTCATGTTTTTAAAAAAAGTGACAATCAGTCAGAGAAAGAACGTGACACTCAATCAGACAAATAATGTGACAGTTAGATAAATAATGTGAAAGTCACTCGGACAAAAAAAGTGACATTCAGTCAGACAAAGAACGTAGAAGTCTGAGAAAGAGCATGGCATTTAGTCAGACAAAGAACACGACAGGCAGTCAAACAAACAGCATCACAGCAAATGTGGCAAAGACTACTCACAACATACAGAATGTATGACAACAAACGTGACAGTCAGTCTGATGCGAAACGCAACAGAGTGTGACAATGTGCATAACCTCAACTCTGACAAAAAGTGACAATTTTTTTCACTAACGTGACAGTCTGACAATAACGTCACAGTCAGTTCGACAAAGACTTATCTGAAGCTTCAAACGTCAACCAGTTTGAAGGAGTTAAAGGAGTCGATTAGGAAACTTAACGTTCCCTTGTCAGATAGTTCTGTATTTATGTACAAATGTGACACGATAAAAAGTTAATGACAAATGACAATGTAAACTTCAATTTTACACTTCAT